>JAAAKG020096235.1:0-16086 GCA_010014905.2 Druon quercuslanigerum
GAAAGAATAATTCTGCTAGGAGACATGAATGGATGGGTTGGCATCCAAAATCAGGACACAGAAAGAGTACTAGGTAACTTTGGAGATCCAAGAACAAACTATAATGGAGATAAATTAGTTGGCTTATGCTTAGAAAAGGGTCTTTTTATTACGAATACTTGGTTTAGGCATAAAATGATTCACATGTACACCTGCTCTAAAGGAAATAGTCAGAGTGTAATTGACTTTGTTGTTGCGGATGAAAGACTAAGAGAGATAGTCAAGCACACAAGGGTCATGAGAGGTTCTGAAATGCAATACCGATCATTACCTTCTGATCACCAAAATTAACTTAGGTCGGGGATGGAAAAAAAAGAACCCAGAAAACAAAACAAACGCGAATCAAAACTAAGAACCCACAGAAACCGGATGTGCAAATAGATTTCCAAAATAAGATAATAGAAAGCATAGGTGAGGAAGCTTGGGAAGCGCTTATACGGAATAAAGATGTAGAAGGCGCATAGACTATGTTCCGAAATATTATTGTTAGATGTGCGAAAGAAGTGTGTGGCACCGCGGTTGTCGGAAGAATATTTGGTGATGCATGGTGAAATGATTTGGCGTAGCCAACCATTCCCGGAGAGTGGCGCGAGTACCTGTAGAATTCCTTCTTACGGAAAATAGATTTGAGAGGTCTATAAATAATAGAAACACCGATTACAGTTCGTATAGAGTAAAAGAAACATTATAAAATTTATTTTAATTGAATTATTACAACAAAAAGAAAACAAAAACCACTCTAAGATTTCAGAAGGAGAAAGAAATAGAAGGTTGTTACCCTTGATGTATATCGGCTAACTAACCCCCAAATTAAATATTTAATTAACTTTATAGTAGCAAAAATAATAAAAAAAACAATTACAGAGCAAACAGTTGCGCTCTGGAGCGAACAAACGCGTACAAATTAAAATCCAGCGTCTACTGACGTCACTTCTAAATTAAACATTATCTTATTCACTTTAAAATCGATAAAATACAATTACCAATTAAACAAAGCCGCCTCACTTTATTAATCTCCTGGGCTATCTCAGCACACCAAAGACAGTAGAGAAAAACAGCGTACTCCAAATCAAAAAAAAAGAATCTTCTCAAACACACAAAATCTCAGACACAAGCAAAAGCTACTATCAGCACGAGGCTCGAACGACAAAAGACACGGAGTTCTCTCGTCTTGGGAACACGCAGGCCAGCCAATCTCTTCCCTTCTGCGCAGGGGGACGAGATGTGTCTTCTGCGTTGTCGCAGTGTCATGGCGTTTAAAGGGAGATTTCGCGACCCTGATGCCCAAGAGATGGTGATGGTTGTACTGCGACAAATCCTCGGTACTGCAATTTGAATCACCACACGTACAGGATTTGAAATGCGGGAATCTCATCCACATTCCACCCCCTGTGAACAACCTACGGCTGCGCCTGCACCTGTGCGACTTCAACCCGCCTTACTTCCTCGTTCTTCATTGCGCTGATCCTTGATTAAGAATGTTTCTCCAGCGAAGAATCACTCTCTCCTCCATCCCCCTCTCGTACTCGAAACTCGGCGAATATCATAAAAAAAATAAAATAAAAACCCCAAAATAATTAACCAGAGTGACTCTTACTCTTTTTCCCTATGAAAAGCGCATGTGAGTGTGTTTTACCAAAATATAAATATAAAAAATTCCAGAAAAAATAAAGAAAATATCAAAAAGAAATAAGATAAGTTGGCCCTCGTTCGAGCCTCAATGAACCGTTTTTAACGGATATTTCCTCCAAGAGGGGAGGATTTGTTCACAAATAAATAAATAAAGAAAAAATATAAAGGTAATTTGCAGTTTAAACCTGCAACATGACAGTCAGTTGCAACGTTCAAAGTCAGTTAGAGGTTATTTGAAATTAACAAAGTTTTCCAAGAGGTCAGTGCAATTCCTGAAGTAAATTTCAACAAGAAAATCATTGGTGAGCTCTGTATTGAGCTTTGTTACAGAGTTTTAAAAATTGCAAAATAATAAGAAAATTTTTAATTAAAAGTTCCAGGTGTTCCGGTGAGAGTTCTGTTCCTCTCCAAAAAGTTATACAGTACTATACCGTTTATCGATGCCTATTTCAATACCTAAGGCGATAATATGAGTCCTATATCGTTTTTTCATACGAATATTACGAATCGAAACTAATTTTACGTACTACGAGTACATGTTTACTATCTTTCGTTAAAAGATTATTATGAAGCAAGCTAAACTAACGGAACGAGATAGGGTATCTGTATTAATCATGCGTGGTTGGGGAGATCGATTTCGATCTTATGGTCAAGTTCGTTTGCCTTTTAATCGCACTTTTCGTAATGGAAAAGGGTTAAATCCTGTCTTAAAATCAACAATTGAAAGAACTGTAAGGTGCTTTATGAATCTTGGATCTATCAAAGACCTTCAGAGAACCGGTGGGCCAAAATATGCAGGATCTGAGGAGATGCAGATGGACATAGCCCAAGCATTTGTTGAAAACCCACACCTTAGATTACGTCGAGCTAGTGATGAGCGTGACGTTGCTCCTGAGATAGTCCGAAATATTTTAAAAAGCATTCATCTGGTACAATAGCTCAATGAAGACGATATTGATTGTCGGGTTCAATTTTGTGAAATTATGATGGACAGAACTGATAGAGATCCTCTTTTCTTGTACAATACAGTATTTTCAGATAAAGCTACTTTCACTTTAAAAGGTGAAGTTAACAGGCAAAATTGTAGATACTGGTCCGACGCAAATCCTGATTGGATGTTGGAGAGTCACACACAATATCCACAGAAGATTAATGTTTGGGCCGGTATCCCATGCATATGAAGAGCTTTTCAGAAAACAAATTGTACCAAGAATAAGGGAGATTACAGACGATAATTTTCAAAATATTTGGATCCAGCAGGACGGAGCAGCGGCTTATTACGGTAGGGAGGTTCAAGCATATTTGTATACTTAGTTCCTTTAAAGGTGGATGGGAAGAAGGGGTGGAATCGAGTAGTCTGCTAAATCTCCTGATCTGACGCCTCTTGACTATTTTATTTGGGGATATTTAAAGAGCTACGTATACTCAACGCAACCCTAAAGCTTACACGAATTGCAGAATCAGATTCTGCATCAGGCTATTTTGATTGAAAGGGAGATGATTCGTAATGCTGTAACTCATTTATGCAATCGCATAGCTTTATGTATAGAAACTCAAGGTTTTCAGTTCGAACATCTTCACTTAAGCGTGAGAGGCAAGGGGACTCACGCTGATCAAGCACCCCAAAGGGAACAGAATTCACTACGTCCACGTCGTTGTTTATGGGTAATGCTAAACGTAAACGTAAACTGCTTGGAAAAAACCTTGAAAAAACCATCAAGATCATCGCCAAGATCAATACAGAGCTCACCAATAAAGGGGGAGGGTCGGTAAGCCCGGTTTTTGGCCTAATTCATTTTTGGACCAAAAAATCTAAAAAAATCATGGTAGTATCTTATAAGTATCCCGAGACGATTGCACGCATAACGGACTACCCTTCACCCCCAGCCACCCCCACCTCTCCTACAAATATAGGAAACACCGCCACCTACCAACTGCATTTTCGAGAGATTTGACACTCTCAAACATGTATTCTGAGCTTACCTCGGGTTAACTATGGTTTTCGGGGTCGCCGAAGTACAAATCTGGCGTCCTTTGACCTTTATTGCGTCAGGTTCAAGGTCATTGGAAGGTCGAATCCAGCGAAAACGGTAAAAAAATCCAAAAAAATACGTTATAGGTTTTCGGAGTCGCTAATTACGAATCTGGCATCCGTTAAACTCTATCGCTTTAGATTCAAGGCCATTTGAAGGTCATTTGAAGGTCAAATTGATAAAAAACGCTGAATAAATAAAAAAACTGTGACTCCAAAAACCTATAACGTATTTTTTTTTGATTTTCTTACCGTTTTCTCTCGATTTGACCTTCCAATGACCTTGAAACTGACGCAATAAAGGTCAGAGGACGTCAGATTTGTATTCAGCGACCCCAAAAACTATAGTTAATTCAAGGTAACCTCAGAATACATGTTTGAGAGTGTCAAATCTCTCGAAAATGCAGTTAGTAGGTGGTGGTGTTTCCTATATTTGTAGGAGGGGTGGGGGTGGTTGGGGGTGTAGGGTAGTCCGTTTAGCGTGCAATCGACTCGGGATACTTATAAGATACTACCACGATTTTTTCGGATTTTTTGGTCCAAAAATAAATTAGGCCAAAAACCGGCCTTACTGACCCTACCCCTGTCTCGTTGAAATTTAGTTCAGGAATTGTACTGATCTCTTGGAAAACTTTGTTAATTTCAAGTAACCTTTAACTGACTTTGAACGTTACACTTTACCTATGACTTGGGTACGTACCTGGACGTAGAATTTTTTGACTCTATGGATTGCAGGTGTAAAAAGGGAATTTCATTGAAAAAAACAAAGCTGAATTTCAAACAGCCATGAAGGTCAACTTCAAGGTCAAAATGATGGTCATCATAGAATTCCTCGTAGAATATTTACTTTAGGAATGAGGAAATATCCAACCGTCCCAGGACTTTTTAGACACCCTGTATATGAAAAAGCATTAAAAATAAAGATATTTAGAAAACGCTGTTAGTTGAACTTTTTTGTGTTTTTTTCTCCCCGATAATATGTAATGCGTTTCCCAAAAACTATCCCTAAGTCATACATGCCCTCCCCTTGTGATTAAAATGTTTTAAGAGTTGAAACACCACCTTAAAAAATTTTGACATGCTCTAAAGCTCGAAATTAATTACATTACACTTTAAAATTTCCCCCTCATCATCATTTCCTTAAAAAACTATCCTTCTACATGAAGGTATGCAGTGGAACATATATATGGATTAAAAAAATCATAAAAAATATTATAACTTAGAAAACAAAGTCATTTGATGTTTTTTGCCCTTTTTTTGCTCTTTAATAATACATAATGCCTTACACAAAAACTACCCCTAAGTAATACATACCCTCCCCCCTGTCACGAAAAACATTTTGAAAGATAGGAAACCACCTTGAACAATGTAAAAATGATTCAGAACACCAAAATAATTACATCATACTTGAAAATTACCCTCTCTTTACGATTTTCCTAAGAAACTAGCCTTCCACCTAAAATTATGCAGTAGAAGATATATATGTATAAAAAACCTTAGATATAATCAAACTAAGCAAACACTGTTAGTTTATATTCCTCTTCTCGATTTTTGATGTTTGATAATATATGTAGAATATGTTCCCGAAAAACTATCCCTAAGTCATACATATCCTTCGCTCGTCAACAAAAAGGCTGTAAACGACAAAAAAATACCTTGAACAACATAAGAATAATTTACAACTTCAAATAAAATACATGACACTTAAAAATTTCCCCTTCCTTATAATTTTCCTAAAAAACATATATTTGTATGAAAAAAGCATAAAAAATGATATAACTTGAAAAACACTGTAAGTTTATACTTTATTTTTTTTTGCTCTTCGATATTATATAATACGTTTTCCAAAAACTACCTCTAAGTCATATATAACTACCCATCGTGATCAGAAACGTTTCAGAAGATAAAGAACTACCTTGAACAATGTGAGAATGATTTAGAATTCCAAATTAATCACTTGCCATTTGAATCTGCCCCTTTTTTATAATTATTCTGAAAAACCACCCTTTTGCAATAACGTATGCAGCGGAACATATATATGTATAAAAAAAACATACAAAATAATTCAACTTAGAATACACTGTTAGTCGATATTATTTTTCTCTTTTTTTCGCGCCGAATATATATAATACGTTACCCAACATCTATCCCTAAGTCACACATTTTCTCACCTCGTCATCAAAAACGGTTTAAAAGATGGAAAACGACCTGTGTACGTATCATCTGTATACGTTTACAGGTAAGGGTAGTTTTCGGGAAAATCTTTTAAAACATTTTTGATAACGAGGGGAGGGTCATTTTTACATTGTTCAATGTGGTTTGTCAACTTTTAAAAAGTTTTTGATGATGGGGGGGCGGGAGGTATGCCATAATTAATCACAAGGGAAGGGTATGTTTGACGTAGGGGTAGTTTTGGGTAATGCATTATATATTATCGGAGACCAGAAATAGAGCAAAAAAATTTCACCTAACAGCGTTTTCTAAGTTTCTTTATTTTTAATGCTTCGCTCATATATATATATATATATATATATATATATATATATATATAATCATCTGTATATTTTCTCGCGTGAGGATAATTTTTTTGGGAAATTTTTAGAGGGGAAAATTTTCAAGTGTTACATAATTATTTTGGAGTTCTAAATCACTTTCGCATTGTTCATGGAAGTTTTGCAAATTCTAAAATGTTTTGAATCACGGAGGGTAGTTGAGTAAGACCTAGGGGTAGTTTTTGGGAAACGTAATATGTATCATCATAGAGCAAAAAAAAGGAAAAAAATCTCGGCTTATCGTTTATCTAATTTTAATAATTTGTAGTAAGTTTTCATAGGGGGCGGCGCTGAGTGGACGTCCTGCTAGCGCCGCCACCCTTTTTTCCAAAGTTTAAATTGCAATAAAAAATTTTTTTTAGCATAAAATTAGAAAAAAAAGAAAAAAAATATAACGTATTCCATTTTTAAATTTACCTTGGTGGCGGCGCTGAGTGCACGGACCTCTTCTTTCGGGATTTTGGAAGAAGCTGCTGCAGAATGATGTTCTTTATATTAGGCTGAAGTCATTTCATTGCTGAGAGGATGGTCACCGAAAAATAGGCAGAAATAACATTAAAGGAAAAAAATTCGCCAACTAGTTCAATTCTCTAATTATTAAATACAATTTTGCGTATTATTTTCTCCCTCTTTTCTTTGAACACCATAGTTTTTAATTTATTTAACTTAATTTTTAGGGCGTATGCTCTTCATGCTTGCTTTCAGTTTATTCAGCATTCTTTGCAAGTCTTCGATTGACTCTGCCATAACAACCTTATCATCCGCGAAAGCTAACCCACGTACCCTTACTGTCAATTTTTTTTTAAATGTTTCTTTCTGGTTGCAAAATCATTTTTTATTTGGATTATTAACAATTTAGTGGAGAATTTAACCATTTTTTTTAAAATTGCCTTAATTTTAAGAGAATATTTCAGCAGATGAAATTTTTTTTTAGTAGTGGGAGATTTTAATGCAATTTTATTTTATTTGTACAATTTTTTTAACTTTTTAGAAAACGCTTTAATTTCTTTAAAAGATATATAAGACTTTAAAAATACTTTTAGATAAATTGAAGATTTGAAATGGAAAAATTTGAAATGCATGAAATCTTTTTACAAATTTTTAAAAATTTTATGAGACTTTTACAATTTTTAGAAATATCTAAACCTAGCTGAAAAGATATTTTAAAATTTGACAAGTTGTAAAATAATTATTAATATTTTACAACTAATTGAAATGTTTTTAAATCACACTTTCTTGACAAATCCCAATTATTTAAGAATCAATCACAGAACTAAATTAAATAAGAAATAGCTGCTCTCTTTGTATAGAAATTTCATCAATATTGGTAAAGTATTCGATTATTAACTGCAAATTATTTTGTTTTTGTTTAGAAAAGACCTGAGTTATTTCAAAAGATATTCAAGACTTTACAAAATACTGTGAGATCTTTATAGGTATCAAAATAATCAAAATCTCTTTTTACAATTTTTTAAAAATTTTGAGAAACTTTTACAATTTTTAGAAATATTTTTATTTTACTCCAAAGATATTTTGAAATTTGAGAAGTTGTAAAAAAATTCGAAATATTTTACAACAGATTAAAATGTCTTTAAATAACACTTTCTTGACAAATCCAAAATGTTAAGAATCAGTCAAAGAACTAAATTCAATTAGGAATTTTTGGTAGGGAATTAACCCATTTAGTACAAATATACATATAAAGTAAATTAAACATACTACAATGTTGTAAATTTAATACTCATGTATAGAAAAAAGGCGTTTGTGAAAGTTCAAATTTGAATTTTATTTATGATTCACTGCAAATGTCAATACTTTAACGACAAAAAGTCTGCTTATAGGTTAGATTTCTTAATTTTTCGCTCCATTTAGCATTTCCACTTGAAATTTAGTATAATTTATATTTAATTAGAAAAAAATAATATGCTTTATTTCACTCAGTCTCCAAAAGTACGAACTTAGAATTTTAGAGCGCTTCACAGATACAAGCGTCCCAAATCCAAAGGAGCGAGCGGTATTTTTTCTCCTCTTCTCCTGCAGTCCGAGTTTTCAGATTTAACATACAGATTTAAGAGTGAATTTAAATTAAAATTACAAACATTTTTAAAGTGGGATACTCAAAGTACCTAGGTCGTAAGCAGGAATTGAATGCGCATTTCAGTTACAGGTCTATACAAAATCTAAATGTAAGTTGAGGGGCCAAAAAAAATTGAATAGTTTCGTTAAATATTTCTTTTTATTGACTTATAATTTAAAACCTGTAATTTACAAATATTTTGCTTTATCGTTAATTAATACAATTATTTTGCAAATGATTACTAAACAGAAATAAGGATACAGATAAGGAATTTTCTCTAAATTGTAGTAAATAACTGTAAATAGAGAAGATAGGATTTTCTAGAATGTGTATGCGGAAGTATTCTAAAAAATGGAAGGCATGTAAACTCTTGGAAGTCACCTTATCAATAAAGAAGATATAATTAGGCAATGAAACTTCAACGATGCTTTAGATCAAATCCTTTGTAATAGACGTTCCGGAGGGAATTGATATAAGGTTCCTTCAACATCAATTGCATTATTTTGTGCGGATTTTATATAACGAACGTGCCCGACTTTCCGCGCACGTCGCGTCTTCATATAACTGTCGCCATGATATAGAAGGCTTCTAGAGTTTAGTGATGCCCTTTCCTGGCTAGGCGCAAGATCTGCTTCAAATTCAAACCTGCCTCCCATGTATACAATAGCCCAGAATACTGGAACACCATCACCACGCTCCCTTTCTACTGACTCTCTATTATAATGTAGATCGGGCTTGATGCAAGCATACAATGTTTCTCTACGAGGAAGCTGAACAACAGCGTATCCATTTGGACCATTACATGATTCGATGCGTGAATCGGGTACGAGTAGTCCTCGCAGATAATGGCAAGTTGAAATTTGGCCATTTACTATTCCTGTTAAGGCTATATAGTCAGAATTAGGATCTCTTTTTTCAGGTTCAATATCATGAGGATGACGATGTGCAACCCAAGCATTGACATCTGCAAAATGTAATTTATGAAATTTTTGTACACTTAAAAAATAACTCTGTCAGAATATAAGCACTTAAACTACGGGATAGAGCATTGAAATTACCTTGCTGGGAAGTTTGAGGGGCAGTAGCAATTCTACCTTCAACATTACTCGCATCAACGACTTCTGTAAAATAGATATTTCTGTCATTTTTTTAGTATGGAAGAGTAACTGTGTGTTAGAAGATAACCATTAAGACAAGGGCATGTGTGTTTGCATATTCAGTTACAAATGCAATTATCGAAATTTCGGTTTATGCAGAGAGTTATTGTGTAGTCTTTCTGTTTTACTTTAGCTTGCACCTCACTGACAAAAACTGAAGAGCATTACAGATCAATAAAGGAAACTACAAAATAGTTTACTGAAAGTGAAGTAAAACTATATTGAGAAGGTCATATCATCGATTTATTCGATTTATGATCAAGGTTATTCTTGAAGTAAATTTCAACGACAAATCGAATAAACAGTTTCGAGGTCATTTCAAAGTCAAATTAGTATTGCAATAGGACATTTGAGTACACTATGAAATTAACTTTTAGATAAAAGCCTTGAACTAGATCTATGTCACATTTCTGTATACTAAAACAGTAACCGTTTGTTATCAGATCAGCATTAATGCTTGTCTGGGACAAACAACTGACCAGCAATATATGTATAGACAAGTGAAACAACTAAAGTTTTCAGTGAAAGTTTAGTGAAATTAAAGTGAGAGATACGCGTAATGTAATAAAATTCCCCTTCAACTTTCTCCCCTCTTTCTTTCTGAATTTTTCTCGCCGCAACTCTTAATCAAGTTTGCCCCTAGATGTGCTGTTACTTATTTTTCCTTTTGACCCTACCCATATTACCTATTCCCTATTTTACCCTATCCCTCCCTTCCATATATGGCATTACCGATTTTGCTCCAATCTTCTTCCCACTACACTCTTCAGCTAAACCCTCTTTTCACCCATAATTTATCTTAACCTAACACTAGCATTCTATTACTTCCTTCGGTATCCTCTCATCGCTCTTACTTTAACCCGTCTCTGTTATTGTATGCTAATAACCAACAGCTATATTTCTACAAATATTATACAATACAACATTTGACTTTACAACATGGTACTGGGGGGAAATATATATTTGAAATAACTCTGAAATGCAAATTTAATTTCGAATTTGACATGGCAAAGTTAAGAGATTTAGCTATTATATACCATTTACTTACATTTATATTGTACGTTTAGAATATTATCATTTATTATAAAGTTCTATAAAAAACTAAAAAATTGCATTTTTCTATATTTTTTCTTTCCAACTGTTACAAGATTCCGATCTATATTTTATATTATATATCTATGTATTGTATATATATATATATTGTACATTTGAAAGTCAATTTCAAGACTAATATATATCAATAAAATGAAATATTGGGCAGAACTGTATCGATATTATAAATCTTTGAAAAATGAAAAATTATAAGTTTGAAAATGTGGTTGTATTTTAAAATCAAAGAAAAGACTGTATATACAAATATTTTGCAAGCGCTTTCTTTATATATCTCTAAGGAAAAAATTATAGGTTTTATCTACACGATGACTTTTAAATTTTCAGATGAATTAACGATCCAAGGAAGGTCTTCAATATTTCAAAAAAACAATATCACAAAGGATTTTTATTATTCTATTGTGGTCAAAAAATCAATTCAACATAAACGTGGAAAAATATTCTAGAGGGCTAATTTTTAGAAATTATTTTAAGGGTTGTTTTTTTTCGTTTCAATATTGAGATTATAAATCTATGTGGACACGTGTTTGAATTTATTTTAATTTTTGGTTCACCTTCTCTTAAAGATAAGGGCAACGAAATCGACATTTAGTAAAAACCTAAAAGACTGGAGATGTATTTAATATTCAAATCGATTCGGCTAATAATTAGCAATAAGTGTGATAAAAATCTTATCCAATAAAGTGTTTACACTTATTTTGAGGGATTTTTTAATATCTCAGAAATAATTAAGCGAAAGGTCGACATTTCCCAACAATCAAAATAACTTGAGATTTTTTGATTAAACTATTATTGTCGGATATTACGTCAAAATAAATTTGTAACATATATCTTAACTAAAAAAACTATTAAATTTTGCTTTAAAATCATTGTCAACAAATATAAAGCACTACCTTGACGTTTATACAAATTTTAAATTGTCATTGAAAGTAACATTTTGTCATCATGAAAAGTTGTAGAATATTCTAAAACATAAAATCACCCAATATTACACGAAGAAAAATTAGACAAAGTAGGCACAACAAAAAAATTTTTGAAAATAATTGTTAAAAACAATTTCTTATTTTGAAAAAGATTGTTTGCACACTAAGTTTAAGAAAAAGTGAAAAAACATTTTGAAATTTGCCGCCTATGTTCTTTTGTACGATGGAAGTATAAACACCAGACGAAAGCTAATAATTAATAAAATATAATATTTACTAATCAAAATTCCTTGTTTCCATATGTTACAAGATTTGGATCTGATAACGTGAGACTAAATGGAAATATTCATTATTACAATTTTGTAAGCTCAAGTTTTAATCCTAAACTAGTGTTCTACCATCGCGGTAGTACTCATTTCTTATATCCATATGTTACAAGATTCCACTCTGGTGACGTGACACTAAATAAAAATGTTAACTAAAAAAATGTTTCAAATGCATGTTTTTAAATTTTATATATTATGCTTAGAAGACATTTTCAAGATTAAGATTCATGAAATAGCATTCATCTTAATTTTTTTTAGTTTCCATATGCTACAACTTTTTGATCTAGAAACGTGGCACCAATGTACATATTGATTGCAAAATTGAAATAATAAATCTTCGATTTTTATAAGATAAATAAAACAGAGAATAATGATTAATAACAACATTTAAAATAATTTCAGGATCACTTACTTTCAAAATTGAGCAACGCCACGCAGCCAAAAAATAGAGTAACGATCTTCATTGAATTTAGAAGCGAGCAGAGATAATCATAGACAACTCAAAAATAATGCCGCAAATGAAGGATTTCGTCAAAAGCGGCTGCTTTTACCAACAAAGATGTTTCCTTAACGCTCAGTTGAACCATGACAAACGCAGTTCTAAAGGTGATACAGTATGTTTTGACTACGAAAAAAATCCGATATGATTTCCGGATGAATTAAGAAAGAAATATAATAGTTGAAAGTCACTTATTATTTTTAAACTCATTATTTGCTATCAAACTTATGCTGCTCCACTTCTTTCGTACATTCTTACCAATTTCTTCAAAACCCAAACTATTCGATATCTTTTCTACAAAACTAATACAAGCACTGACATTACCATGTCAAGCTATTTCATATTTATTACCCAAATTCAATTTACAAATGCTCTCCTTTCGCCAAACTATTATTCGCTAGATATTGCATACGTCCTAATTCACAAACTGACTACTTCCGAGATTTCTTCTGTATTTATTGCTCTACCCAGTCCCAGTGTATACTTATTTTTGTGCATTTCGGATTGACATTTCCATCGTTTTCATCCATTCCTTCATTATATCACATTCGTTGCTCCATCCACCTTAACTTCCTTTATCCATTCATGAAATACACCTTTCCCTAAAAACTTTGCTACATTCTCTTGTTAGTTTACTTTATCTGCAATTCCTTTTTTTTATCTTCCTCATCTGTTGCATTTATCCCATTTTTCAGCTTCTGTTCACAAATGCTACACATTTCGTCCTACTTCTTTACCTGATCGATCCCTTGTTTTCACTCGTCTCCTAATCTGTCTCTTGCTACTCTTCTCCAATATCCGCATCCGCATCCCTTTCCTACATACTTTAGTACCTATTTTTTATTAGTTCATGCCATTTATTATATTTTTATTTCTGAATCATCCTTCTCTCTTTTTTTAATTTTAACCCCGGCGAATACCATCTTATAGTCTTCTGACATCTTCATCTCTTGTCTTATTTTGTATTCTTATGTGTGCCATTGAATAATATCTGCTATATCAGCGCATGAAATAACCACATTTTCTTTCCTCATTCTTCTTCGCAACTTCTTTTTTCTACTCGTCGTATCCGTTTTACACACACACACGCCAGCTCTCAACAGGAACAAACTACAAATAATCACTATACTTACTGGAAATATTACAATTTTCTAATTTCAAAAATTTTCGTAAATTTCTCTTTGAAATGAATAAGATAAATTCGAAAACAGAATAAATAAAAATTAGTAATTATTCATTCTAAAATTGTCAGCTAAAAATATTAGAATATTCACTACAACAAAACGATAACAGGCATCCCAAGTACAGTCGGTACAAATATAGAATTATGTATTGCTATTTCAGCCTTATTCTATACATTTTTACTTTTGATGATTAATAACAATAATAAAAGAATGAAAGTAATGAGAAACTTAAACTGAAAGGACTGAGGTTTAAAAAAATCTTATCGTCAAAAAACGCTCTAATAATGCATTTTCTGATTAAATTAGTTTAAAAAATCATAGAATTCATCAACTTATTATGAGTTTTAATAAAATTATTCTGAAGTTCCCAATCAATAAAGCAGTTATTAAAAAAAAAGTTTTCCGTCCACAGACGTCTGAATGATGTATTATTTGTTAAATTCGTTTAAAAAATCACCAAATTTATCAACTAAATTCTAAATATCCCAATTAAAAAGTCTGTCATCAACCAAATCATAAATATGATTAATTAATTATGGTTTTTTTGAAATTATCATAAAGTTCCTGATTAAAAAAGCGACATCGAAAAAACGCAATTTTCTGTCACAAAATAGGGTGGTGGCTCAGGAGAATAAAGAAATTTTCTTGGGATTTCTGACATAATGTTTATTGATTTTTATTTAGAAAAATCAATTTAAGTGAAATATTGCGAAGGATTAAAGAAATTTTATTTTTAAATAGTTTAAAAGCTTGGTGAAACAGAATCTTGAACAGTTTAAAGCAATTTTTTTTATTTTAAAGCTTTTTAAAAACTTGATTTTCAAAACTGGTAGGTTAAAACTTCTACGAGTGCAATATATCTTTTAAGCTAAATTGAATTCTTAAAAAATTGAAAGTTAAAGTTTTTGGCAGAAAATTCGTCTTTTTACAACAAAATTTAATCTTTTGATGTTGAAACTGCAACTGGTTGAGAATTTATTTTTTTATCGAAAATTTAATAATTTGTTGGACAATTCAACTATTTGTTAATAATTTATCTATTCTGCAAAGCATTTAATATTTAATTTAAAAATCCAACGATTTCTTTCTCACTTCTCTGTAACGTCATTCGGGGTTCCAATCTACAGAACATTCAAAGAATTTGAAACATTGAAGAAGCTGGATTTTAAAGAGAGGATTTGAAGAGATGAAACCCTTCTTTTGTATGAAATTGAAATTTTGTAAGAAATTTAAAGTGATATTTAGAAGGTTTTAAAGATTCTAAAAGTTTTCAAAATAATTGGAATTGAGTAATTTAAAAAAATAATAAATTGAAAAAGAATATTTCAAAACATTTTAAAAATTTCAAACATAACAGGAATTTATTTTCTTCACCATATTTTAGAAATATGAAAATTGCAATTTAAAGATTCATATGCAATTTTTTAATTTTGAGACAGATAAAAATGTCTTTCAATTTATAAATAATTTTTTAATTTTTTCTGAAAAATGTAAGATTTTTAAAAATTGTTTAAAGAACTAAATTAAAAAAAAATTCTGTTAATTTCTTTTTTTATTTGTGCATGGTCCTCTCCCTCAAATCATATCATCGTTGACAATTTTTTTCATTTTAGATTAATTATTCTTTTTTGGTTGAAAATTCATCTCTTTAGGATAGAATTCAAACATTTAGTTGACAATTCGTCAGTTATGGATTCCCGATAGATTATAATTATGTTTAGTTTGAAAAAAATATTATGGATGGGGCATTTGAAATCCAAAAGTACGATTTACGAATTTACAAGCCTTCCACAGATACGAAATGTTTTCTCCTCTGCTCCTGCTCTATTTCAGTGGTCATATATTTAAAGTATCCAGTTCTCGCACTCCTTGTGCTGTTAGACTAAGAGCGAATTTATAATTTCAAGTTGCTTCCAAAATTATTTTAAATTTATTTATATGTAAATTACCTCGATTTTATAAAATTTGATCAATATACTTGCACCTAAAATTTACTATGCAACCAGTTAATCACAATTTTAGAGGCCAAGTTTTTAGATTTTCTATAAAAATCGAACTAGATACTCACCAATATTATTCTTGATTTGTCAGCAGGAATGAAATGTACATTTCACTTAGGTACAAGAAAATTTAAATATAGAGTTGGGGAATAGGAAAATATAATGCATTCGTGAAATATTGTTCTTTATTGACATATCATTCAATAATTGTAATTTACCTTGTTTTGCTTCATCATTCATTGATACAAAAAGTATTTTTTAAATGATCACTGAATGGATATAAGTATACAGACACGAACATTTCTGGAAATAGGTGTGAATAACTGCAAATAGTAAAGATAAGATTTTCGAAAAGGTGTAAACCCTTAGAAGACACCTTATGAATGCACAATTAAAAGAAATAAGAAGTCAATAAAATTTTAACGATTTTTTAGATCAATCCCTTACAATTTGACGGCCTGGAGGGAATTGATACAATGTTCCTTCTAAAGCAATTGAATTATGTTGTTCAACCTTTATATATCGAACTTGCCCGACTGGATGCGCTTGCTCAGT
>JAAAKG020096246.1:0-16086 GCA_010014905.2 Druon quercuslanigerum
GTGCTACGCTACCACCTCTTCGCAACCACTTTACACGAGCTTTGATTGTGTGCGAAGGTAAGTCGTTTCAGATCTGTTCACACTGGTTAGCATTCGTTAATTGTGTCATTAATTTCAGAAAGTAATAATTTTTTACGCTTTACAAGAGGAAAAAAATATTTAAACAAATAAAAATTGTTTAAGTAATTACCAAACATCCTTCCAAAATGAATTGCTTTTAAAATTCTCTAATTGCGTCATGATTTACAGGAAATAATAACTTTTCATGATTTTATGGGGAAAACATTTTTAAACGAATAACAATTTGTTAAATAAATAGAAAATAAGTTAAACAAGAACTAACTTTTCTCGATTTACAGGGAATAAAAATGGTTTAAACAAATAATGAATGTTTAAAAAATTAGATATATTAAAACTATACTTTAAAACTCGTCAACTATCGATTTCAAATGAATCATGTTGTAATTTTTTTACTATCGTCTTTAGCATGAATTTGATAGAAAACTGTTATTTTGCATTTTTCGGTGCATTTTCCTGGCAAAATTTTAGGGGTTTTGCTATGTAAAATTAAAAGATATTGGGTGGCAACTATTCCGTAAATACTCCTTAGGAGATGACAATACTTTAATTCACAAAAAATTTATAAGAAGTACTTATTTTATTTTAATTTAATTTATGTTTGAGTAAAATATTTTAGTAAGAGCTGTAAAAAAATGAAATTTGTTTATTTGTATAAAAATGATTAGTTCCTAGTTTTTTGTTGAAAATGAATCATTTTAACTTCCATTTTAATTGTTCCATTTATGATAAAAAATTGATATTTTTTGTTTTAAAATTTAAGTGTTTTTTAGGAAATTAATTTATTTTGCCAAGATATGAATATGTTACTTTGAGTTGCCCAGGAAAATTGAAAATCTGGACCCGGGAAAACCGGGAATTAGCTTTCTGTAAAAAGTCATATGAATGGAGATAATCTTGTAATTTGATTAAAATTTTGAAATTGCGACTAATTCATTTCCTTTTTGGTCAAACATTTATCTTTTTTAGGTAAAATACTTTGAAAAATCAACTTGAGAATTTTTAGTCTATTGATAAACCTACCATTCAGGCACAATTGAAAGTCACAAAAGAGAAAACTAATTTAATTATTTTAAATAATACCGCGCTCAACGACACATGCGCAGTAAGAAGAAGCTTTGCGTTAAGCTGCTTCTAAGAAGTAGCTTAACTTTCACCAACGCAGTTAATTTTTTAATTAAAAAATATCAGGTTTCAAGAAATTTGTTCAACTCTAAACCAAAGATTATGTTGAATCCTTAACAAAGAAAGATTATTTGTTAAAAAAAAACAGCTGTAGTTTTTTTCAAGAAATAGGTCACAAATTTCTAAATTTCTAAAAACAATTGTTTCAAGAAACGGGTTCTTCTGATTTATTTTGAAAACGGGGAATGCTAAGACATTTTATCTGAAAAAAAGTTGCTTGAAATTTTTATAAATTGCTACAAATTTCGTAAAATTATACCGAGTTTCATAATACATAGAAATACGTTTAAAAAAACGCTGTTTTGTGTTTTATTTTATTAATTTCCTATGAAATATGCACTTTTCAATTTAAAATAAAAAAGTTGTTTCAAAGGGTTCCGGGGTCAACGCCGTTCAGCAAGAACAAGTTATTGTAATTTTTTTTAGTTTCAGTTTTAGAACATATAGAAATACATTTTTTTATGCAAAAACGGTGTTTTGGAGTTTAATTTAATAATTTCCTATGAGAATATTTATTATTAAAGTTAAAATTCGAAGTTTGTTTTAAAGGTAAGTAAGAAAAATGATTATATACTTACGTGTCTGTCCTGTTGGCATTTGCTGCCCTGTTATAGGAACAAAGTGTCGTGGTTCTGGTCTAAATATACCTGTAAAATATAATAGAGCGATATTCATCAACGAATTTTTCAAAGTACCCCAAAAATTTGGAAGCGGAGGTCCCAGAACCCCCTCGTAAAATATTCAGTAAAAATATACGTAAAATTTACATTATGATGGGTACAAATATGGATAACACTGCATTTATAAAAATAACCCAGCAGAAATTTGCATCACTGGACAACAAACTTCAAGAAGCTATAGAAACACAAAAATTTCAAGCACAATTCATACATCTAGCAGAACATCAAGGAATTTGTATTACTTTTAGCTTAAACTACTGTGTATGCAGCCAGAAAAACTGCTAATAAAAGTTACCGGTAAATTACTATACGCTTTCATAAATTTCCGCAAAGTTGATCAATTTCTAAAAACACATTTATTTCTTAAGAGATGGGTGCCTTTAAATTTCAAATTAGTATCTTGTTTAAAAGGTCTCCAGGGACCAACGCCGTTCAGCGAGAACAATTTCTAGCAGGTTAAGAAATAAAATTTAAATTTTTTCTGCGTCCGAACCATTTTTGTTTATTTCAAAAAAGTTATGATATACCAAAGCATATTTCTAGAACTGAAAGCTTCATTAATAAAATATGAAGAAAAGTCATGGTTGAGGACAACATCGATTTTGCCATAATTTTTCACAGATTTCCCGTAATTTTTAAATATTCATGAAGGTCCAGAACACATAGAAATGCGTTTTTTGTTATAAAAACGGTGGTTTCGGATTTTCTTTAAAAACGGAAACAGATACCAGGTTCCAGGGCCAACGATTTTCACTTTTTTCTAAATCAGAGCAGTTTAGGCTTTGTTCAAAAAATTATATACTTACGCCTCTGCCCTATTTGCATTTGCTGCGCTGTTAATACGTCGAAGTATCGTGAATCTGGTGTAACTTGATCTGTAAAATATATTATAGGGATTTTTATTCAAGAATTTTTTTAACGAATTCCACAAATTCGCTAATGGTCCAAACTAAAGAAAGCTTTAATTTAATAACTGGAAGGCCAAAAATCCTGAAATATTTGTAAAAATACATTTATAATATATTCGAGCATAATTCATACAAACAGCGAAATCTTTTTCGAAGTTATCCAAATTCAGCAATGGAGTACGGTAATAATATTAATTTGCAAAAATTTCCATAAATTTCACATATTTCCATCAACTTAATAGATTATCCTGAATTTCCACCAACTTCATTAATGAATTTCGACATTTTTCATACAATTTTACAAATTTAAGAAATTATTCTGCTCCTTGAAATCGTGAAAAAAGAGAGGCCTAATTAAACAAATAATTTATCAAAATGATAATAAATTTAAAAATAACTATTGTATAATTTTTGGAAACTACGTGAATCATAGATGACGGAATGCAGCTGGCAAAGATTCGATAAAACACCGTAACGGATAGTTATGGTCTTTACTAAAACAACGGGCATCTCGTAGTTAATAACGACCAGCGCCGTTCAGCGAGCAGAATTTATTGGCAGTTAAAAAATGAAATTTTAATACTTTTTCTAAATCCCAGCAATTTTTTGTTATTTCAAAAAAATTACAATATACGAACTTTGATTAGGCCGTCTGCTACGCTGTTGGTCCCTGCTTGGTCCTGGACTTCTATGTGTCTGGTCATCAGTTCCATCTGTAAGATATAATATAGGGATTTTGGTTGAAGAATTTTTTAAACGAACATCAAAAATTGTTCTATTGGTCCAAAGATAAGAGAGGCCAAATGTCTTTTATATGTAACAATTATAAATCTTATATTTTGTTAAAAAAAAAAAATATATCGTACGCAAAGGGAAGTGCCACAGAATCTCAATAAGTGTTTGGCGCAATGTCTCAAAGTCTCAAAGTCGAACAGTATAAGGTTAGCAGTCAAAGCAGCACCTAAGTTCCATTTTACTTTGTATTAACGAAGAGAATTAATAACTGTTTAGCGCAACAATCAAAATAATGCCCAGCAGACTGTCCGACTGATGCTTTATAGTTTCGAACCTAGTTATTAAGAAGACTATTTCAAAAGCTCTAGAAATGGCTAGATAACCTCGGCTGAAGCAAAAAATATGCTAAGTTTTTCATACTCAAATCGATTTCACAAAAAACTAATTTAAAATTTTGAATCCTAAAGAAGTCTTCTCAGTTTGGGTTTTTGTTTTACTGGCCTGTGAGCAGTGTCAATGATCGAATTTTGAAGCGATGTGGAAGGATAACGATCATTATTTCCATATCGAGCACAGCCTTTGTACCACAATAGTAGTATTGGATAGGATCATGTTCATTTTCATTTCATCTGCACTTGATGCAAAACTTCCAATTAAAGCTCTTCATGCTCCTATCTTTGAGCTTAATTTAAATGTGTCCTGGATTTAAGTTGATCTGATAAAGTCAAACAGTCCAGTCTCTCAAAAATTCAATACAAAATCTCAAATGCATTTTTGGCTTACAGCTTTCTTCTTCTACGAGCACTTGAACAACGTTTACCGACCGTTTCTTTGATCAGTTCTGCATTCGCACGCTTAATTTTAATTAGTGCATAGTACCTGTTTATTATGGCATCAATCATTTGGTCAATATTGCCGAGATTAGAAATACGCAGAGCGCGTATGACTTGAGCGAACAACTTGAAAATGGACTTAATGTGCTTCTTCAGACAACAGTTAGCATTGTCCTGGTTGCAGTAGGCGGGTATTTTCCAGTAAACACCAAGGTTTCGAAACAGCTCTATATCTCAATAGTCCTTTACAACCACAATAATCGATCCTTTATATTAAACCTACTTAAGTATTTGAAATAATTAGGAAACTAATTTGAATTATCAGGTGTAGTAATCGATCAACTGTAGGGTTGATTGATTAATTTGATACAAATGAGAAAACTATTAGCAACAAGTTTTGCGCGAATGCAATGGCAAAATACAAAAGAAACACTACTTTAAATCCGAAGATATATTCAAAGCAGTAGCGTAAAAAACTAATAAATAGTCACAATTATTATACAAAATCATTATTGATGAGGCTCATAATCATAAATAACCTACAGGAAAATAGGAAGATCATACTTTCACCATGTAAACAGTCGTTTTCGTTTTCTTTTTCTTGGTAGCATTACATCCGTTGTTTGTATAACTTTCTGCCAACAAAGTTTGTATTCGTTACAATGTTTTCAACTTTCTCTAACGTTGTTTATTATTATTATTATCGTTACCAGCATTCATTTTTAATAATAAATTAATGTTGTTTTGCGCTATTGCTCTGAATATATGTTCGGATTTAGAATAGTGTTTGTTTTGTTTTTTACCGTAACATCCACGCAAAACTTTTTGTAAATAATTCTGTCATTTTTATAAAAGTAATCAATCCAGTTACAAGGGTGACCTAAAAATAGGCAAAATAAATATCTCCGGCGTGATTCTTTTGAAAAGTAGCATCACACAGATCGCAAACTTTAGCGACAATATTACCCTTTTAACAAAGAAGGTCAAAATATTTGACGCAAGAACTGAATATTTTGATTTTAAAACACATTTTAAAAAAGAAGCTTCCGAAGCGACTTGCGTTCTCTCAGAGTAATATCTCTGACTATCCAGAGTCGTTCCGAGAAATGTTTGCTAAGATTTTTTAATTGTGGCAAAGTCCGAATAGCGTGTTATCAATTTTTATTTTGGCCATAGCTGCATCTCTTGAGGTATTCGAAATCTTCGATGCTATTCATTTACATTTTTGAACCAACGTCATAATACACATATGAGGTCAATAAAATTAAATGGTATTCTTTTCCTGCTCACCATAATTTTTTGCCCTTTCCTTTATATTCCATAAGACCTCTTCAAACTTTTCACTTCCCTTCCCACTCTGCTCTCTTTTCTTTATTACCATAATCGTCCTAACTCTTCCCTTCCCTCTTCAACACCCCCTTCATAAATTTTGCACCATCTCATCATTTTCTTTTTCCCCGCTATACTTTTACACTATGCCCTCCATTCCTATCTAAGATTCGTGTTATAGTGGTCAAACTTACCACTAAAATTGATGACAACGACAAAGACAAGGAGCAGAGTTCCAAGAAGGTTCTTCATATCTTCTTATCAGATTTCCTAAACGATAACTGATGAATCTGGATTATTTCCATAGCTATATATACCGGCAAAATTTACTAGAATGACGAAATATTTTAATGTGTAGGTGTTGTCTGCGTGGTTTAATCAGAATAAAAGTTTATCAGCCAGAACAAACTATTGAAAGCGAAAACAGCGCGCAAATATACCTTGGTCTTTGTCCTTCTACTTTTACCCGCAAAAATTGTGTCAACAAAAGTTTGCCAGGCAATTGTGAAAGATATCTAAATTCTAAAGTATATTCAAATGATGAAATGACAGAAATTCTGTTCTCTTATCCATTTAGTAAATTTGATGACTTTTCAAATCAAGCGTTGAATTTAAAAAAATATTAATTTAAGAACACAGAAGTGCATTTACAATCAAACAGTTGAACTTTCAGCAGAACGATAAACTTTTAAAAAGATATTTTAAATAAGATGAATTTTTTAACAAGGTAGTTTAACTTTTAACCAAGTAGTGGAACATTTAGCATAAAAATCAATTTTAAATAATAAATTCAAAAGTCAAATTTTTAACTAAAATTGGTTTAAATTTTTTATTGTATTCTCTAAATGAATTTTAAATGCATCATCAAGTAACGTCAAAAGAGGGATCAAAAGAGAGAAATAGGGGAAAGAGTTTCAAGACAGTGTTAAGATTTTTTGCTCATAATAAAAAATCTTTTAAAAATCTTATCATATAAATATTTGTTTAAAAAAACAGATTTTTAAAAACATATAACAATTAAAAAGGTGCCAGTACAAAAAAAAAAAGATTTTTTTAAATTAAAAAGGCTTTATTTTACAATAATTATAAGAAATTTCATCACTTTATTTACATTTAATTAAATCACGTAAGCCACATCGAAATTATATCCAGTCATTTATAGAATCAAGAAATTTAAATATTAGCTTTATTTTGGCCTTCGTTTCAAAATCCTTTGGCATCATTTGTTATGCAAGATTTAATCTCGCTGGTAGTGCTGGACTGCTGAATAAATTATGAGATAAAAATTAATGAAATAAAAAAAATACAGATAGGGAACGAATAATAATCGTTTTATTTCGTTTTATTCCATCCATAAACATCCAACAAATATTTTCTACTGAAAAAAAGGAATTATAAAGACGACACATCTAGAGAAGCCATAATGCGATCAGAAGGAATTGTTTTTTGAATTTTTATATTTTTAAATTCAGAAGAATTTTTTACTTGACTTTTTTACTATTAAAGCTTTTTTAAGATTATTATTAAATATATGAGCCACTTTATATGTTGGAAAATTTATCAATGAAGCAACAGGTCAAAGTGGACACTTAGGTTTCAGAAATTTAGGTGAACCATACATTCTAGGTTTATCACAGTATCTGAACTAAACTATATTTACTTAAAATATCATTACCAGGATAACCATTAATTCGACATGAATTGAAAGTTTTTTAATATTTCTTTTTTAAAATTATTCTTTGCTTGTTTTTTTTTAACAGCCGAATTTATTTCCTAACCCGAAAACATCATTATTTTCATAAGGAATTATAACATTACTAAAATCTTCAATCCAAGGTTCTTTAAATGCCGATTTAATTATATTTTTATGTTTGTTTATGTTCAAAGCTGTATTAATATTTCTGTTAATGATTAGATTATAAAATTTTTATCTTGTCTTTGTTTATTATTTATATATCTTTCTGTACTATTTAATTGAAGCTTACAAAAAAAGGACAGGACCCGAAGGGTCACATTCGTGATATCACACTTGTGTGTCCTCATAATCTTTGTAAACGATAATGAAAATTATGATAACGTACTTTTAGATTAATTTGAATATTCATCTATGGGCAGTGATATGTCCACATCGGAGAAAAATAATGACACTAACGATAACTTTGCTAAAGAAATTAATGATCATTTGCAAACATGTTTGCTTGAAGAAGGTTTTTCAGAAGAAAAGACTTTTAAAATATTACAAGAATTATTCATGAGTAATCTCTTTTTAAAAAGCAGTGATATCCTGCGAACTCTTTATAAGCGAAGAAAGTTTTATAAAAGTAATGTCTCGCACGCCTCCTGAGAACCAAGTTTCACTTAAATGAGTAGGCTAAAGTTTGAACCCCAGAAATTATGTTTTGGGGATGCCACCTGAATATCTTTATCGAATATGAAAAAAATCGTTAGCCCTCTTTTAAAATAACTCGATATTTGTTGTTTTTCAATCAATTTATGTGATTGTTTTCTAAAGGAACAAGTAATAAGTAACGTTTTCTCTACTAATACTCTTTGATTTTGCGCCCAAAATAAGTTTCTGTGTCACTAATATTGTTTTACTTTCCAATACCTTTTAGATTTTGAAGAATGTGTGTAGGACATCTGTTTTTTTAAGATTCCACAATTCTGGCCCATTTTTCGTAAAACTTTTAGAATGTAAAAAGAAAGTGCAAAAATTTCTGAAGAATTAAATTCAAACTGAATCTACAAAAAAAGCCCTAATTTAGGCAAACGATGTTAAGAATACAGGGTCAATTTTATTGAAGTCAAAAGGTAACTGAGGGGGTCGCATCATTTATTTATTCTTGTACTAAAAACAGAAAGATTATTGAACCGAATTTGAGCATAAAACTAAGAGCTACAAGTCTCTGCCTGGATAGGTTTTTTACTGCTGAGAATTTCAGTTTTTCCTATGTCAAGGCTGGTAAAATGTCATCAACGGATGAAATTATTGTTTTTTGCTCAAATCTCGAAGATCTAATTTCTTATGTAATTGAAAAACGAGAAGCTGGTCAAGTTTATTTGAAATTTGGCCTCGATGTTGGAGGTGGCTTTTTGAAGCTGTGCTTATCCATATAGTCTACAGACGAATCTGCAAGATTGGAAGGTACCCGTCAAAAAGATGGACAAGTAAGCAAAAAAGCAGTTTAAAGATTCAGGAGTTAAGAAGCTTTTCAACCTCGGACTTGGGCAGAACTGTCAGGAAAACTTTGACAACGTATTCCAATTATGGTCCAAAATTGACATTAATCGTTTTGGTGGAACTATCGCAGTTGACTTGAAAATGGGTAATATTCTGGCGGGCATCATGTCACACAGCAGTTGGTCCTTTAAGAACTGTATACAGTAATCAGAACAATTTTGAGGAATGGAAAGAAGCAGGTTTAGTTCAATCGCAAGCTAAGATTTACAAAAACTGCATCCATCCACCGATCATGACGAGCAGTAAAAATAAAGCACTGTTAGACATAATTTCGCCTCCTGAACTCCATTTAATGTTAGGTGTCGTTAATACTCTTTTCACTTACATGCTGTCTGAATTTGAAGAAGTAGCTTTAATGTAGGTAAGAGCTTGCTATGTGGAGACGCAAGCAGTTCACGGTAATCCTGCATTTAACGAAAATGGATGCAAACAATTATTGGATCGACTAGATATTTTGCGAGCAAAAAGCAACCGGCATTGCTTAAAGTATGTTCAAGCCTTTGCTAATTTCCAGAAAGTGGTGAAAGCATGCTTTGGTGAACATTTAAATTCTAAATTCAAAGAATGTATTTTGGCTTTTAAATAATATTCGGTAAAGATACACAGGTGGCATCCCCAAAACATAATTTCTGTGGTTCAAACTTGAGCCTACTCATTTAAGTGAAACTTGGTTCTGAGAAGGCGTGCTCGTACATAGAACCACAACAGATTATGAATATTGCCGCAGATGCTTCTGAACAAAAGATTTTTCATTATGTACCTATACAGGAAAAAAAACAGCAACTATTTGAAGAAAAATCAGTCGAAAAAGAGCTTCCTCCTGATCATCAGTAAAATAATTCTGAACACCTTAGATTTTTTTATGGAAGTATTTACAAAGAATACTATAAGATCGAAGGTACAGATGTTGTGATCATTATGGGATTTCAAGATGTTGGTAACATAACACTAATTGTGTTATCTAAAGAGAAAGATTTCGATTATGATAATGCTTATGAGAAAATCGCTGAAGACTTTAAAATATTTGAAACTCGTGGAGTGATGATCAGCAAAGGCAACTTCCAGAAAGGAAGGCTTGTGTTCTTCTCTCGTGATAATTTGGGTAATCATTACATGGAACGTTTTCAAAAAAATTTCAGCACCACCATGTTCTTTTGTGTACATTACTTAATGTAGCGAAAGAAATTGTAAAATGGAATGATTAAAGTGTACGAAACTCGAACTGTAGATTCTTAAAAGGAAGCTTAGACGAAAATTGAAAAAGATAAAGTTCCTCACTATGAAGGTGTAAAGTTTGAGTCTGTGTTCAAGCAATTAGAAAAATTCTATTTCTGAAACCCAGAACTAGTTCCATGTCTTGGATATGATTTATTCGAAAAAAGATTCCTTACGATCTCCAACTCTACGTACTCGACTTTGATAAAAAGGATGGTTTGCATTTGCTAACTTGAATAATCGAATAGAATATTTTCCTTCTTCAAAATAAGACATAAATCTTTTTTGCCCTGCCTTTAAGAAACTATAGACGAATGCATATGGGTTAGGAAGACACAGTTTCCAAATATAAAAATCAGAAAACTGCATCACTATGTTTGGCTCTACCATGATTTGATCCTGAAATGTGGACCTCTAAGGAGAGTGTGGGTTATGCGATTTGAAAATAAGCACACACATTTCAAAAGAGATTTTATATTTCTACCTAATTTCATTACCTTCAAAAAATCGTTAAGTGAGAAACAGGACTTTCTCCTTGAAAAGCACCTAGATGCTGAAGATCTGGAAGCAGCTGAGCTGATAGCTAATTTACCCAAAGATTTGGAAGAGTAATGTAAAGAGCAAAAAAACGATGTTGTCATTTGTCAACCGGCTTATCGATTCGGGATCATCCTTAGCCAAATTGGTACCTTCCTTTATGAATGTAGCAATGACGAAATATTGGCTTTTTTGAAATTGTATTGCCGGAACTTCTGATCAGGCTCAGATCTTGGGTCATGGGTATCTTTTGTCTTTGTAAATGTAATATCGATGGCTACTGGTGGAAGGCAACTTTCAAAAGGAACGATTGGAAAAGATGATCCAGTAACTTGACAGGGGGAGTTCGTGAGAAGGTGATTAAGACATTGGTTGTTCATGTTCAGGATTGCATTTTTCTGCTGAAGGTTAAAGGACATCAAAGTGTTAACAAAAACACTACATTTTACATCTATTGTGATTCCCAATTCATTATCTATGAAACGAGGGGTATTAAAGTCGCCTATAATCATAATGTCTGGGCACTAAAGTTCGTGGAGGCCACAAAGGTTATCAAGGAAAGTAGAGAATGAAATATTATTAACACCCAGGGGGAAGTAAAGTACAATTAGTATCAGGCGGTTAGCTTGTTTGATAATTTTTATCCAGACGATGCTTATAATGACGTGAAGGTTGCCGATAAGCTATAAGTCAATCTTGGTTGCATGCAGTTCAGGCTTAACTCCTACAAGAACTCCACCACCTCTGTGGCCTTCAGGGTCGTCCCTTAAAATAGCTAGGGGGTTCCCGAAGAAAATTTCATGGCAACTACTGTTAGATTTTATCCAAGAGTCTGCTATAGCTATAAAATCATATAAACCTATATGACGGACCTAGCTTTTCTGCACCTTCTTTTATAATAATGCGGGAGTTTTCTTTTCACTAGAAGCCTCCAGCGAAGCTATATAAGTGATCGCGAAATTATAATTTAAATTAAGCAACTAAACTTTTTTTTTGAAAATTATAAAAAATAGGTAAAACGGAATGTTAAATATGAACTGCAGCTCCAGTTTAAATTTCACGAAAACTGATGGGTATTCGCTAGAGTATTTCAGGGTGCGTTCGGGTGCCCTCGGTTGCTTTCAATTTTTGCAAAGTATGTAATTTTGCAATTCTAGCTTTTTTTTTAACTGAAATTTGTAATTAAAGGCACAACTATGACTGATTGTGTACCTTACCGCCAAAAGCTCAAGCTGGAGTTCAAGTGCAGTCACACACTTTTTTTTAAATTTCAGTGATTAAATAGAGAAAAGAAAATTCAAGAAATCAACAAGAGTAATTTTTAAATAATGACGTTTCATCTCAAGGATGAATAAAAATAAACATTAAATCAGTTTTATACATTTTTATTGTTTATTTTGGGAATTATATTTACATATAAGCAATGTTCATGCCATTGAGATAAACTTTATCCCTATTAGGTATCCGCTCTTTAACATGTAATACCTTATGGCTTTGCCAGTGTTATTAAATGGACGCGTTTCAACAGTAATTTGGTATTCACGACACTTAGCTAAAGTTGGACATATATTTCTATCTGTAAATCTCATGTCAGTTATTTCATTGGTATGCTCGTCACGATATACACTAATTCCTCTTCCAAACATTCTGGTTTGCGCAGATTCCTGTCTGTCTTGATCTGGAACTTTATAAGAATAGTAAAAAAATATTTGCAATTAAAAAAGAGTTTAAAAATAAATGTTGAAATATAATGCTAAACAAGTGAATGTTGATATACAGCGTCGCACCTTTGATTCTACATTTCACAGGCACGGATCCCAGTTACTGGCAAAGTATACAGGGTGTCCAAAAAGTAACGACATGCCTCAATAATTTTACAAGTAAAATATTCTTTCAAAAAGGTCAAGGTAACCCACCTAGCTCCTAATCCACCTGTCCCCCAGAAACCACCCTTAGCATACCTATCCACTTACCTATCTAACCAATCATATTCCCATCAAGGTTAGCCCACTTGTAGTGTGGAATTCAATTATTTCACGAAATGTAAACGACTGAACTCGCTGCTCCCAGGGTTAGGTGGATTAGCCTGCTTATGATTTAGTAGGGGGTGATGTTTTGGGGTTAGGTTAATTAGCAGGTAGGTGGGCTAGCCCACTTGTGGCATGGAACTGAATTGTTTCAAGAAAAATATGCGACTAAGTTCACAGGGTCAGGCGGGTTATCGTACTTGTGCTTTGGTAGGGGTGGTTTCTACCCCTAGGAAGCAGCTTTCGCACAAATTAAAAGACGCGGGTTCCATATTTTCTTTTTTTTATAAACGTGCAAAGTTTGGTTCCAAGCAACAATATTATTCTTGAGTGCTACCGACAGCACTGGTTGGAGACGGACATACATTATCGGAATGACAGAAAGCTGCAAAACGATCCTAATCTCAAAGTAGTGCACACGCCTAAAAGTTTTATTAACTCGATTCATAAGAGTTTGGAGTACCTAAAATACGTGATACAGCTTCTTCTAGGTTTTAAACTAAAGTTTTGAATAGTATCTTAGCAAGCTTCTATATTTTTCACCTAAGAGAAGTAAATATTGCTTTTAGAAATGCAGAATCAAGGGTGCGCCACTTTCTCCCAAATGCGCAGCTTACTCTCAGTTCGCGGTAATTACAGAAATATTACTGATTATAAATTATGTTAAAAAATTAATTTTTTTAGTTATGGAAGCTGAAAACATAGCCTAATTTTGGCTTGACGCTCAGGTTCATACTATTTTTAGTTTATTAAACGAGTCCTCGGTTTAAAACTTGAAAATATTTATCTGTGCTGCCATTTTCTTTTTAAGGGAGGCTAGGAATTCCCCCCCCCCCCCTGATAATTATTGTAAGCTGATATTGCCATAAAAAAGTCTCATTACGACTCTATCCAGATGTAGCCAAAATTGGGTCATCTTTTCAGCTTGGGAAATACTTACATTCTTGCCTGTTAAATTCTCGTGCATTGTCGATTCTTGCAATAATCTTACAGCCTTCATACTCCATCGTGGTAACAACAAAAAATACACCATGTTTAAATTCCAAGTATTTTTCAACAATGTGTGTGTTTCGAATTTCTTCAGTTATTGGTATATTTCCATCAGTAAGCTTAATCCTGATCAGCACTCTACTTACACTAAGCCACATACTTACATTACGACCCTCATACAGGAAAGACTGATGATATTGTGCTACAGTGGGTCTCATAGCATTTAAATCTTAAAGACAAAAATGAATATTTATGTTTTCAAAAATATGAAATATCAATAATAAGAAAGTGTTTGAAAGTTTAAAATTGTCCACAATTTAAAAATATACAAATATACAAAGATACTCCGTGACTGAGTAAATATATCTTGAGCAAATATTCTTGAGCAGGCATCAAAGCTTTTAATTTAAAAAATAATCTCTCAAGATAATATTAAATTTTTTGGATGGCCTTGCTTATTGGTTAAATTAATTTCTTTTGCTTGCGATTAAAAAGAATTTTCAACGAAATAATCATTTTATAACTATTACTTTGTAGTATGTTAGACTAAATTACTTTTAAATTAATACCAATTACAAGCTTTTAAGGTTATGTTAATTTTTGATACCTTTTGTTTTAATATAAATAATCCCTGATAAGAAAGAATAAGGGAATAGTGAGAGGTTAGTTGCGTTCAACTTTTCTTAATTTTTCCCTTATCCCTTTAAACCCTTTCATTCCCTTCCCGCTCATCAAACTCCTTTCTTCCTTTCGCTCCTTTTCCTCAATCCCCTTCCCTTCCATCCTTTCCCTAAATCTTCCTGATACCCTCCTCCCATTTTCTGTAATCCGCCACTTCTCTTACCCTAACCCTCCAACCCCTTTTCATCCCTCACCAATATCCCCATCCCAAGTTTTACACCATCCCATCCTTCCCTTTCCTTTTCCTCCATTCTTTCCACGACTTCTCTTATTAAGTATTATTCACCTGCAATCTCACTATCATCATCTACCCCCTTCAAATATTTGCAATAATGGGGCAAACTTACCACCTAGATTGATTAAACCCACGAACGCAAGACACATAGTTTTAAGAAGCTTCATTTTTTCTTGTCGGATTTCGTAAAAGATAACTGATAAACCTGGATCATTGCCAACTCTAAATATACCCCAAAAATTAATTAAAATTACGAAATATTCCAGTGGGTGTGTATAGCGTGCGTGGAACAAGCAATAAAAAATCTTATCAAGCAGAACTGCGTCTCAGAATCAAAAAAAGCGTTAAGCAGACCTTGAGCTCGTTTATCCTACTAACACATAAGTAACATTTTTAAACAAAGTTTCACAGACAATTATGAAAATACAAAAAAAGAATATTTGAATTTACAGATAAAAAATGTATTTTGTATTTAAAAAATTAATTTTGCATTAAAAAAATAATTTTCCAACCAAATAGTTTTTAATGGTCTTCATAAGAATAGCAAGTTTTGAACAAAGTACATCAATTTTCTAATGAGGTTTTTTAATGTGGAAGAGAAAAAGGTGACAGTCGCATTTCCACCTTTTGTAAGGAGAAACAGTTGAATCTTCAATATAAAAATATAATTAAAAAAAAGTTACTGTCTACCAAATAGTTACATTTTTATAAAACAGGTTGATTTCTAACAAAATCTTTAAATATTGAAAATAATAATTTTTAACCTAAATTATGATAAATTCTCCATAAAACCCTAAAAGCAAACTTGTCGTTAAAATTCTTGCACTGACATTAATAGACATTGTTGAAGGTTATGTGACACGTGCTCCTAAAGGAAAGATACTGAGTCGTATCTAGAAGTTTAATTCAAGTGTTTCATAACGAGTTTTTCCGGAATTTTCCCTCGGTACCCCCGCCCTCTCTGAGAGTCAAAAGCACGCAGTTCCGTACTGCCTTCAATTCGACGTGCGCGTGCACTTGCGCGTAGTATGCCTGTGTGCTTTCGTGCGCATTATCCCAGAAATCTAAACGTTGCAGAAGTAAGAGCCCCTTTCATGCTCATATTTTTGGAATTCTAGATTTCCCAATTCCTCGTATCTTTGGACTTTGAGTTTTTAATTTAGTCTGAATCACTAAGAATTGTATTTTACTCTATAAATTGAGAAATCGTTGAAGAAAAACTTCAGATGATTTTTTTTTCTTCAACTGAAGAATAATTTTCTTTTCCAAATTTTTAAGAATAATTTGTTTAAACATTTTTTTACACAAAATACGGCGAATTCAAGTTTTTTTAATACTTGAATTCGTGAATATAAGATTTCGGGGCATAAAGTAGATAAAACATATAGACTTTAAGTTGTTTGAGGCATAGC
>JAAAKG020096257.1:0-39627 GCA_010014905.2 Druon quercuslanigerum
TTACGTCAACAGGTCTGCTCAGATTTCCTTGAAAGGTTAGAAGAAGATCCCGGACTGATGAAAGACATTATTACTTGCGTCGAAACGTGGATTTTTCAATACTATGTTGAAACAAAGTGGCAATCGATGCATTGGAAAACGCCTGAATCGCCCAGAATGAAAAAAGCAAGGATGTTCAAATCAAAATTCAAGGCAATGTTGATCGTTTTTTCGACATTAGCGGTATCGTAATGACTCAATGGGTTCCAGAGAACACTGCGAGAACGAGTTCGTAAGAAACAGCCCAAGTTGTGAAAGAAGAACTCGTGGATTTTGCACCAGGACAACGCACCTGCCCATAACGCGCTATGTGTGAAGCGGTATTTGTCCGAAAAACGCACTCCAGTGCTCGAGCACACGCTGTACTCGCCAGATTTAGCACCGTCCGACTTTTTTTTGTTTCCGAAGATTAAATGTGCTTTGAAAGGGACCCTATTTGAGTCGATGGAAGCGGTAAAGCAAAAAACGGCAGAGCTCCTAAAGGCCCTCACCAAAGAAGACTTCCAGCACTGCTTCTATCTATGGAAAAAAACGTATAGAAAGGTGTGTGGCGAGGGAAGGGGAGTATATTGAAGGGCAGCATTCGAATGTTGATTAATTTTTATAATAAAACCCTTTTTCATAACCATTCTCGTTATTTAATAGCCAGACCTCGTATTTATTCTTCGTGTGTATAGTGTCCGACGTACGAATAAAAGTGTAGTGTTTTTTATAAGTAAAAATGAGTGCTTAGGACAAAAAATCAATAAAAAGGAAGCTCATTGACCAGACAGGGCTGCTGAAGAAATGAAGGAAATTGGAAAAATGATCAAACGTTGCAACAATAATTCAACGCTTCATTCTTCTGATAAGTTCAATTCCTAAAAATGATTGCCTAATTCTTCATTAAATTAGAAAAGCTAGTGCTTTTTTTGTTCTACATTTATTATAAAATAAGGATGAAAAAAGGCTCAACCAGTCTCCAGAAAAGTTTTCTCGCACAAGATGCCTACAGAGCTCGACGCACATGAACACGATCCTTTTTAATAGTCGGCAATAGCTCTGACGGTGGTCCTAATATAAACAGTGGATCATTTGACACAAACATTGATATGACTCCTGGAGAATTACCATCAATTTCTGGTGACCTTCTAGATGCTTAAGGCAAAAATCCTGCTGTGTTTGCAGGCCTCCATATTTCTTTACATTCCCCAATTTTAAAACGCTGAAATTTCTGGCTGGAAAACGGGTTGCCAAAATAAAATTAAAGTAAATTTAATAAATTAAATTCCCAAGTCTCTACAATAGATAATTTAGTTCAAACACGAGATACATTTTTCTTTTAATATCAGACCTTCATTGGGTCGGCAATGTCATAGTTGGAATACACTATTTCTGCGTTAATAACCAATCAAGATATGGACATGCTCAAATATTTGAAGCGCCTTTAACATACCGGACAATTGTTGGCGGATGTACAGCATTCCAAATTACAATTGAAATTTTCCGGACCTTATCGTTCTGAAAAGATTAAAAAAAAGAGCACTAAACAAATTTATCCAAGAAATTAAAGTTCAATAAACTTCGAAAAAGCCTGCTCCAATGAAACAATCTTTAAACTGGAAGTGCCTGCTATTCAAAAGTCTATCTAACAACCAGCCAAGGATACAGCCAGGCGGGCTACAATCAACGGAGCCTCCTGGGCCTCGAAAGTCATTTAGAATACAGCCACAGAACCTAGCTTATGATCTTCAGAGATATTGGAGTCAGAGCTAATTAGACCTGCAGGGAAGTAAAGCAATTTTAAACAAATTTTAAAATTCATATCTCAAGATAAATCTGTCCTCAATTGTTTGGAAGGTTATAAAATTCAGGAATATTAATGCAATACGCAACTACACCATCCGTTACAACCGAAATTTTTAAAGTCACAAACATAAGGCATAACAAAGGCTATATTGAAACTGATTAATATAGGGGCAGTGTCAATATGCCATTCAGTATTAGGACAGTTTCTATCATTGAACTTCCTGGTCGCAAAACCTAATTGTACTAACCGTTCTATATTTAATTTAAAAAAATTATTTTATTTCGGCCACTCATTTCAAACTGGAAGACCTAAGTTTAGTTATTAAACTTTTATCACGTGGTGATTTTATGAGAACTAAACATTTAAAAGGTGCGTATTTTTGGGTTCCAGTTCACCCAAATATCAAAAAATGCTTGCTTTTAATTATTGAAACATTTCTTTGAATTTAATTTCTGGCCTTCTGATTTATGAAAAGCTTCATATGGGTTTTGCTAATGTTCAAGAAACTCAGAAGGTACTAACATATTTAGGATTTATAATCAATGATAAGAAGAGTAATTTTATTTCAAGTGTGTACGGAGAAAAAAATCTAAGCAATATATCAAGAGCACTTCTCACGCAAGTATGGTAGGGCGTTATAGTAATAGAATGCTTAGGTGCATTCAAAATAGCAAAAGAATCTTAAAATTTTTTTGGGCTTTATTAAAGTTTTTTTTTAAATTTTCATAAAGGGGTTGGTTTTTCTGTACATAAATGTGGCTTTCTCCAAATTGTTTGTTGGTTCGTTCAAGAGCCCGAAGAAGTCGAAATTCCGTTTGGCTTCATTTTGAATTTTCCACAATTTTCAAAAAGGAGGTGGTTTTTTCGTACGTGAGGGTGGTTTTCCAAAATTAGTTATTGCTGCATTCAAGACCCCAAGAGAAATCCCAAATTCTGTCCGGCTTCATTTTTAATTTTTTTTTAATTTCCATGTAGTAGAAATGCTAGCTTGATTCAAGCTAGCACCTCCAAACAAAATTCGATCTTTCAAAAAAAGTACTTGAGCCAAGAAACCGGAAATTTGGGCCAGAAAAAGGTGCAGGTTCTAGATTGATGGGCATCTGAAAGAAATATAAAGTTCTGTCTTTTATTTTTTGGTTGAATATCTAAATTTGAATAAGTAGTAGGTTTTAGTTCGTGAAGTTTGTTTTCAGGAAACAACTTTTGTGCGTTTTGATGAACTTGTTTAGTGAAAAATAACCCAAAAAATAGCTTTACTTAAACATAGGAATAGTGTCTATATTTTTCAGAGTAGTTTTCAGCTTATTTGAATGTTTTCTGTAAAATCACTTTCTGCATTCGTGGAGAGCCCTAAAAAGAAATGTCTGACGGGCCTATATTTAAATGCAACGCATATTTTATTTTGGGGGTGGTTTTTTTGTAAAAGGGATGGTTTTTGAAAAATTTATTTTTGCACTTTCGAAGAGCTCAAAATTGCCCCAAAATTCTAGTGTGTTTTATTTCTCAAATTTGTCAAATTGTCTCTAGTGGAGGTGCTGGCGCCAGTAGTAAAGCAGTAAAAGTGCCAATCATGTTTTTAAACATTTTGAAAGAGATGATTTATATTGGGTGAAGATCGTGTATTTAATCTATTTAAGTTTATGTTTTTTACAAATTGCAGTTGGAAAATGTCTTTTTTGTCTGACCCCCCTTGACAACGCGAAAATGCATGCACGTGAAGCAGGCGTAATGTGGCCCCTTTCAGTCGAGTGACCTTCGCATACGCGCACTTTGATAGCTTGGTGGGAATAAGAAAAAGAACATGGGCATAGGGAATGGAGAAAGGGAAATGCGAGGGGAGAATGAGAAAGTGAGAAAGAAGAAGGGAAATGGTTAAGGCTGAACAGTGAAAGGTGGATTAGAAAGAGGATATAAGACTCGGAAAGTATGAGAAGAGGAAAATTGAAGGGTAAAAGATATAGGAAAGTGGGAAAATGGGAAGAAGAGAAACAGGGTGCAGGAAACGGGAAAAGGTAAAGTAGACAGGGAAACAGTAAAATGAGATGGGGAAAAGGAGAAGGGAAGGAGAAAATAAGAAACCAGAAATGTTAAAAAGGGTAACGGGAAAGGAGAAAAGAAAAATGAGAAATGTGAGAGAATACCAATAAAAGAAGAAAATGGAGAATAAGGAAAATAAAAAGGGTAAGCGGTACGCGGAACTGAAGAAAAGGGATAAGGGAAGTGGGAAATAGTGCAAAGGGAAAGGGGAAAAGGCAAAGGAGAATGCAGAAAAGGAATACGGAAAAGGAAAAACGAGAAAGGGGAATGGCTGAAAGGAGAAAAGTGAAAATGGGAAAGAAAAATAGAAATAGTAAAGGGAAATGAGAAAGGAGGAAGAAAAATGACTCCTGACCTTTCAGGAGTATGATCAATATTAACTTGACCATAGGTGATACCTCTAGTCAGCCACTTTCGGTTACAGTGTATCTGACTATTTATCGGTTCTTTCCCTAAGTGGGTTACTCATTGATGATGACCTGAAGTATAAGGTTAAAAGATTATTACTTAATATATAAAAACGTCTGCATTCACACTTCACGTGATTGCATTTAGCTTGTTATAGTTGTAAACTATAGCAATCATCAATAGACTCGTATTAATGATAGCTTTAATTAAGGTAAGTCTCTGAGGTGTTATCCTTCTTTGGTAATACTGTAAGTATCTTGTGGTTTCTTTATTACCGACAGTAGTACAGTTACGATAGTTAGGTTCAAACCAAAGGAGAACCGCTAATGCACGCGTTTTTAATTGATGGTGCTACAATCTTTTGCGTGGAACATGGTAGGTTTGCAAAGTAATGCCTTGATATTTATGCGCATTGAAAATGATTGACACGGCACGAGTTTTATACAGTGAAGTGCATTTAACCTTCCGTTAGTCGCGCCCTTTTTCCTCCCATCGATAGTCGCCCTGCATCTGTGAGGTGCTTTCGCAATTTTCACTAGTAAAAAGAAGTCCTAAGCATCTAAGCGCATTAAAAGCTCATGTCTGAAGTAGGAAACAACAAAATGTATTTAAGAAATAATTAATAGTAATAAAAATAATAATAAAATTTAATAGAAGCATCCAGAAGCAACTGTTGTCCCTTTAACGCCCGCAAACGCTTTTAAGTATAAAATCCGTAAAAAATGAACTCCAAACTATACCATGCTCGTTAGTTTAGTAGCTAAAACATCATCATAAGAGATTTCAAACTTCGTATTAAATTTAAATATGACATCCCCATCTCATCAGTAACTTGATTTAGTCCGTGGCTGTGATGTACAACCTGGTTCAGCAGAGTCAAAGTTTTTATAAAAATAATAAATATAAAATGTATGCACTAACTTCTAGAGAAACAAAGTTCGGATGCTAGACGATTCTATGCGTTCCAATCAACTCCTGATTACCGGGTCCGTATTTCATGTTTTTTGCACATACATTTTATTTTTTACACGTCTTATTTTTAGAATAATTATCCAAAACAATTATTATGTGTTTTTGAGACCGAATTCAGTGTAAAAATTACGAAATTCAAAATGGCGGATACAATATAGTGATCGAAATTGTAGAATTATGGCCAATATTACTAGAAATTATTACCTAGGGTTTTTAAGGTCTGGGAAGCCGACTACAATGTCAAAATTAGGAAATTTAAAATGGAGGATCCAAAATGGCGATACAAATTGTGGAATTCTTGCCAATATTACTAAAAAATTGTTACCCCAGGGGTTTTTTATGCCGTTCAATGAAAATAAATGTCCAAGTTACACAATTCAAAACTTTGGATGACCTGACAGTTTTCGGGGTCCTCTATTAAAGTGAGTCCCTTCGCGTCCTATTAACAAAGATATTCAATCTTTGCCGGAATCGCTTTGATCTTCTGAAGAACTATCCACACTTTGGAAAGAATTATTTGCTCATACTTGTGGCAATTTCAAAAGAGCAGCAGCTTCTTTCAGAAAGGGTTTCGATTGATTTTGAGGAATTGGTGTTTTTGATATGATTACAGGATTAGACGCAGAAACCGGTGCATAAAAAGGATCTATCATAACATGTTTTCTTAAAACTTTTCTTGCATTGTTTTTCCTGCAGTTTTGCAGAACTTTATTACATAGTTCTTGTGTTTTTTATTAGAGCTGATCCATCGGCAATAAAGGATTGCTGCATTAAGAGCTTTTATCCCATATGCTTCGCTGCTGATTTTGAATCCAGGAGACAAGGTTTGTAAAATAGTGGCAAATTTTACTATTAAACGTATATTAATTCAAGTGATTGCCGCGCTACCTCCGGCCTTGGGAATATCAATCAGTAGACCCATTCCACTCCTAAAAGCTACTTGAATAGGTTTTTTTCTCTCTTTAAGACTAGCCTTTTCAGAAGGTCTTCGAGCTTTCCACTTTTTGAATTCCAAGCGGAAGGCGATGTGCAGAAAACATTTACAACACCTAATCCAGGCGTGTTAAGGGGAGAGGAAAAACAGAAATGTATATGTATCAGTTTGTCTTCTCTCAGCTTCGTCCATGTTGTTATAGTCATAGTTGGTGTTGCCCCGGCTACGTAAAATTTTTTTGCAGGCGACGTATCTGTAATGGCATTGCAGACCTTACCGTCGATCATGGTGAACAGCAGAGTATGGAAAATAGAAATGTTAATTTTACACACCATTATTTTGTCAGATGAATTAGGTTATTGCGTATGCAGCTCTAGGTGAACAAGTTAAGTAATTACGATTGTACCCTCATTAGAGCCGAAATACCCATTTTAGGTGTTTTCGGACACTATATTGGATCCGCTATATTAGGTTTAAACATTTAAATGCAACATTTGTATTCAGGGATATCATAAATACCACTACCGGCACTCAGAAAGCAATAAAAATTGGTCAGGGACTTGCCGAAACAACACGTTGAGTAACGGGTTTAATTTAATTGGAGGATTAGTAAATATAGAGAATAGTAACTTACCGTCTAGCCAAGATGCAGGTCTAGACTTTGTGAACATTGTTAATTTTATTTTATAAGGTCGAAAATAATATACATGATAGGTGTTATGTCAAAAAATCCTTGTTCTTGTATAATTCTTGTAATATCGGGTTTCTGGTTTTTTAATTACCCATAGCGTAAAGTAACTTAGGTTCACGCTGGAATACGAGGCGGAAAAGAATTTTAACCTCGCTCTAAACTCAAAAAACTGACAAATGGTAAACATTGATCAAATGTCAGCGAAGTAAGCCGTTCGTGAACCACTGTAGGCGGAAGGGCTGGTCAACTGGAACACGGCGCATCGACTTCGCGCAACTACGTGGGGTAGCACCAATCAGTCACCATCACGGCCGGCGTCCGGTCAGCCAATCGCAATCTCTGTAGCCCGTCAGACTGAGCCAATCGGAAAGGTTCAAGGAAATTTTAAGTACTTGTGGAAATTTCCGAAAATTCTCAACAAGGTCAGGAATGTGCGGCATTTTTTGGAACTTTTTAACAATTTTAAGTAATGTCACCAATAATATTAAGAATTTACGAAAGTTATAATAATTTTCCGATGATATTGCAGATTTGTAATTGTTTTCGGGATATTTTATTCTTGATATAATATTGCAAATTTGCAATTGTCTTGAACCTTCTGACTGTTGCATGAAAGTTTTCAATTTTATTCGACTCTTATCTGCAAATTGGCAGAATTCAAAAGTATGTCCGAAATTTTTCGTCAACTAATGATAAAGAGAGTGTTTTTATTTTGAGGTTATAGTTGTTATATTTGTTTTTATTTTTTATTGAAACTTGTGGACTTTTAGAGAGCGGGTTCGACAGGCTTTCTGTAGATAGGAATTTTCTTTTGGAAAATGATGAAAGATTTTAACGATCTTCGGAATGTTTAAGAATTTTCAGGTAACTACCGGTATTTCGGGCTATTTTCCATTTTAACAAATTCTGATTCTAAATTAGAATTTAAAATTATATATTTGTTGATCTGAATCTGAATCATTGAGCTGTACAATTTATAAAAGTTCAAATTTGTAATTTATCAGTTGAATTGCATTTTATTTAAAACTAACTGAAACGCGGAAGATTCCAGAAATATTGACTTTTATAGAATGTTAATTCCGGACGAGGAAGATCGTAAAGTTCGAAAACAAAAAGAGAACAATGGCAATACACAGGTTACAATCTGACGAAACACCAAAATTTTCAATAGTTTGATTGTGAACCAAATTCTTCCTCATTGCATTGAGCAGTGTCTTCATAAATTCGAAAACATGAAGGTGGTCTATACCTTGGTCATATCTTCGGCGATAATCCTCAGTTTTATTGGTGAATATTATAATATATTATACCTATAATTTTTAGGAAGACTTTTTTAGCTTTTTGTTTGAAAATTCAGGTATACTGTAAAAAAATATTTGTTATCGATAGAAAATTAATCTTTTTGGTTGAAAATTAATATATTTGACATGATTTTTTTAAAAATTATTTTCTTGAAGGCAGTTGACGTGCCAAGCGTCAGATATCTGGGAAAAAAGTTTCTCTACGATTTTAAGGATTAAAATATTGTAACTGATGTCATTGAAAAAAAACATTAGTTTTTATGAAAAATGTTAAAATTCGCAACAACAAAAAGCCATTAATTTGGACAATTTTTTTTACATTTGTGTTTTGTCTGACCGCCGCTTCTTACGAATTTTTGGAAAAGGATTTTATTTGAATGAAAAACGGCTTTCGAATTTTGAAAATAAATTTTTCTATAGCTTTTATGGCTTCTTCTATGGCTCTAAATCGTTAAAAAACATTAAAAAAAGTTATATTTTTTTTTTTAGTTGGTGAAAAGCGTACTTCAGAAAAAATCAATTTCAAAAAATACTGTTTAAATTAAATAATAAAAAAATAATAATAAACTGAAAATTTAACTATTTTATGATTGGACAGTTAAATATCGAATAATCTATAGTTGAAAATATAACTATTTGTTTAAAAAATTCTGTATGCACCTTTTTATTAAAAATTCAACTATTATGTTAAAAAGTTTGTTAAAAACTAAATATTGAGTTAGAAATGACTGTATTATGTTAAAAATTATTCTTTTTTGATCAGCAGTTAATCCGTTTGGTTTAAATTTTATTTCATTTGTTTAAAATAATTTTTCTGATCCAAATTAAATTTTTTGAATAAATATTTAACTAAACTTTCAACGGAATTTTTTTTATGAAAGACATTAAATCTTTTCGGGTCCAAAGTAATGATTCTGGGCAAAAATTAAACTGTTTATTTAAAAATTTACTTTATTTTGTTCGAAGCTTATTTATCTAAATTAAAATTAAACTATACTATTTGTAATTAGAAAATTATTTTTTTAATTTTAAAACTATCTATTATGTTGCAAATTTGTCTTTTTTGGTAGAAAATTATCCTTTATATTAGAAAATGTATCTATTAGATTACAAATGCAGATGTTAAATTAATATTTTTAATTTTGATGCTAATTTTTTGCCTACTGGTCTAGAATCAACATTCTTTGTAAATCGATTTTTTTTGTAATTAGAGATAAAAGCTCTCTAACTATGGTGATTTCGAGCCCACGTAATTATTGAATTATTTAATTAAATTAAATTATTAAATATTAAATTAATATTTTGGGCTAAAATGTAATTTCTGTTATTAAAAATTAGTTTCTTGTTTGATAGAAAATTTATTTTTACCTAAAATATTAAGTGTTTCACTTTTTCCGGAACTGTCATTGTTGCAAATTTTGTTTATGTAAAAACTTATAAATGCTTAATTATATTTCGAGATTTCCGTGACATAAATATTTTTTTGAGCAAGAGAGGTAACGAAAGTGCATATTCATGTTTTCAAACATTTCGAAACAGATGAATAATTTTTTCGAACAAGATTATGAACTTTCAGGAAAAAACATCTTCATACCTCTTATTTTTCATGCAGCTTAAGATGAAGATTTCTATTTTTTGTTAAATAAAGTCGCAAAATGTTATTTTCGACGCAAATAAAAAGAAATTTCAAACTGCAAAGCTTAAAATTGTAAAATTTCAAAAAATGGAATCATATTGCAGTAATCTAGTTGTCTATAATTTAGGAAGATCAATTTAAAATCTTAGAACTTCAGAAGATTTATCATTGAAGGATTCAATTTAGTTAAATTAAATTGTCCTATCTTGATTGCTTGGAATTTATAATTGTTCAAATTCTAACTTTTTAATCTGAAATCATTCAATTTCGTGATTTTTCAGTTCAAAATACAATTGTTTAATTTTCAGGACTGATGATTTAGAAATTAAACAATTGAAATACATATTGTTATTAAATTGTCAAAAATAGTTCAACAATTGAGGGGCCGCATCGTATCTGGGCGTCTAGAATTTTTTCGTTCGAAATCATAGTCCCCTGGAAGCTTTGGAACAAATTTGGGATTAAAAATTTTTAAAGGAGATATTTGCACGAGAAATTTTATTGTGCATCTTTTTTCCTCCAGGCAAAAAGTTGTAACTTTTTTAGTTTTCGAAATAAAACCAAAAAATTGACTTTTTTGAAAAACTTGATTTTAATCCGTTTTTCACTGCAACTCGTGCTCAGTGCTTCAGTTTTGAATTTTCTTATTGAAAATGTTTAGGGAATGTGCTTTAAGATGTTCTTCAAATGACAATATGATAGGAGTTCAAAACCGTTATTTTCAAAAACTATTATTAATTTTTTCTGATGCTCGTCGCGAATCGAACACTTGTAACTTTCAGCGTTTTGTTTAGCGAGTGAATTTCAAGCAGGCGAGTACTTCTCGCGACAAAAATTCAGAAAAAGGTATAATGAAGTTTGTTGGAAAGTTTCAGATCAAAATATGTAATAGTTTAGGAGTAGCTATGAATTTTGTGAACGTCCGCGCTGGAGTTTTCGTGAGATATTCAACTTTATTAAGCTTAAAATTTAATTTAATGTGCACTGTCCATAGCATAGTTATGGACTAACTGATCTGGTTTATTCTTAAAATAGATTTAGACAAAGTGTAGGAAAATTTGTGCATAGGTTTGTTTTCAAAATGCATGTTCAAGGTCGCTCACGAGTTAAGCGGAAAGTCGGTGTAAACATTAGGTGTATATTAAAGTATTCTTCATTTAAATCTAACGAAATCGGAAATTACATTTAAAATTAAATAAAGTTCATGAATATTTTGGTAACTTATTTTTGTTTAACTGTTATTTACTAAAAAATTTCATAAGATCATATTATAAGCAAAAACTCTCTAGCGAGAGAACATGGCACAGCGGAGTGCATAGTAAGCTCGAAGACTCCAGCGCTGACGTTCATTTAAATCATAACTACTCCTAAACTATTAAATATTTTTATCTGAATCTTTCTAAAAAACTTTATTATACATTTCTCCAAATTTTTGTAGCGAGAAGTATTTGCCTGTTTAAAATTTCCTCGCTAAACGAAACGCTGGAAGTTACAAGTGTTCGATTCGCACCGAGCATCAGAAAAAAATTAATAATAATTTTTGAATACAAACGATTTTGAATTTCTTTTACATTGTCACTCGAAGGACGTCTTGAAGCACATTCCCTAAAATTTTCATTAAAAAATTTCAAAAACTGAAGCACTGAGCACGAGTGAAGTGAAAAACGGATTAAAATCAAGTTTTTCAAAAAAGTCAGTTTTTTGGATTTATTTTGAAAACTAAAAAAGTTACAAATTTTTGTCTAAAGAAAAAAAGATGCAAAATAAAATTTTACGTCCAGATATGTCTTGAAAAAATTTTAAATCCGAAAATTTGTTTTGAAGCCTCCAGGGGACTATGATTTCGCATGAGAAAATTCTATACGCCCTTATACGATCCGGCCCCTCAATTCAGACTCCGGATTCTATAATCACGCATTATATTTTTCTAGCCTCTTCAGGCCGCTCGAGTTGGCCTCTGATGACTTGAAAATCAGTTTTCGAAAATTTAACTTTCTAAAACATCACTTTGTAGAAAATTTCATGGCGCATCTTTTTTCTCTCGACAAAAAAGTTATATCTTTTACCGATTCTGTAAAAACTCAAAAAAGCTTAATTTTTTAAACCATCAAATTTACTAAATATTTTCACTTCAACTCGCTCCGAATGACAAAGTTCTTTATATTTTAAGATAAAAATTTAATGTGCTGTCCTTCAAACGGTTGTTAAAATAATGTGGAATTTAAAATTCATTTATTTTGTTAAATAAAAAATTTATAAATTTTTGTGTGCAATCAGTATCAAAATAACGTTAGACAATTTTCAAACGTTTCGTTTATCAAGGAAATTTTAAGTAAGCACAAGCTTCCAGAAATAAGAATTCTTAGTAGGATATAATTAAGTTTTCTAAAAAGTTTTAACTTAATTGAATTATTCTTTAACAAAATAGGAGCATTTTAATAGCATTGATCGAGTGCGTGATAGATGACAATTTCTGAGTCTCGACCTGCTCGACTACAGCCGTCGCCTCTGGATTAAAATTACTTTAGTCTATTTATTTGTTTACACTATCAAATTAAAATTTCAACATCAAGCCACAAGCGATTATTTTGTTTCTAGCGAAAAATCATTAAATATTTATATCTTACATTGTATAATCTTCAAAGTTAATTAATTTATTTTTTATTCACTTTCATAAGTATTGAAATTTTTATCTTTTTAAAGGAAGTGTACGTACAAATATCTTGTTTTTCTTTACCTTGCTAATATTATTAGCCCTATTTTCTTTGTTTCTATTTACTTTTCTACCTCCAGTAAGAGTTTCTAGCAAACTCAAAATTTACTTTTTTAGTTATTCATTTCCAATATTTATAGATTTATGTGCTTAGGAATCAAATACAGTGTTCTCTAAATTTCAGAGATGTGTAATACTTTCCTAGCTATTCTTCAAAATGTATTGAAGATGCCTTTGCTTTTTGTTTACATTATGTTTCTAATGTACACCTATTTCAAGGACATTGTAATATTGCATAAAAACATAGTTGTATTCTAACGGGGTAAATAGCGCGGTGCAACCGGGCTCCGAAATTATCGCCCTTCACGTGCACGGTCATTGCTATTTGAATGATCCTATTTTTTAACGAATAATTCAATGAGAGTACGAATTTTCAGAAAGCTTAATTATATCCTACTAAGAATTTTTATTGCTGGAAGCTTGGGCTTATTCAAAATTTCCCCGATAAACGAAGCGTTTGAAAATTCTCTAACGTTATTTTGATACTGATTTCCAAAATAATTTATAACTTTCTTATTTAACAAAATCAATAAATATTAAATTGCAAATTATCTTAAAAACAGTTTGAAGAACAGGGTATTAAATTTTTATCTTAAAATATAGAGAACTTTGTCTTTCCGAGCAAGTTGAAGCGAAAATGTTTAGTAAATTTGCTGGTCTGAAAAATGAAGTTTTTTTGATTTTTTACAGAAACGGTAAAAGATCAAACTTTTTTCATAGGAAAAAAGATGCAAAATGCAATTTTCTACAAAGTGATGTGTTACAAAGTTAAAATTTCGAAAACTGATTGTCAAGTCATCAGGGGCCAACTCAAACGGCCTGAAGCGTGTTTATAGAATCCGCAGTCTCAATTTTATTGTGGCATAAAGAAAACTCAATACAAAATATTTTTAACTTATTTACCTTTTTCTTCTTAAGTTTTTTTCCCTTATTAAAAAAAAAGATTATTGTGATAATACATTTTTGCATCAGGGTTCTTTAGAACTATTTTTTAAATCCTTGCGCCTGTGCTTTCCTCTTAAAGCTATTTCTATATTATCACTTTAATATTTATTACTTAAAGCTACTAAAAATCTTTCTTTAACAAAATGTGGTGATGGAGGTTAGAGTAAACAACGACTTATCCTTTACAACATTTATATTTTAATGTTGAAAATTAAAGTGAAACATTCTTTGGATAAAAATTCGACTATTCTTTCAAAATTTTTTATAAAAAAATGATTTATTTTGGTAGTAGTTGCATCTCTCTTGTGTTAGAATGCAACTGCTTTTTTTAAATTCGCTTTTTTGGGTTAGAAATTCAACTGTTTTCGTAGAAAGTTTTTTTTGCATTCAAAATTCATATTTTCTTATTAAACATTTAACCGAAACCCTTTTGAGATGAAAATTAAACTATTTTATTTTGAAATTTTTTCTGTATAATTTAAACATTCACTTGTTCTAGTAGAAATTGAATCCTTCTTTGACAAAAATTCATTCAATTACCCTAAAAAAAGAACTCAATATTTTTAATTAGCAAGCACAAACGTCAGCAAACATCTCGTCTCGTAACCTCAAGGACATTGATTGACTGCTCTCACTTGCATCGCAGCGACGGAACGCTTATTAACTGCTGCTAAAAGAAAATGCACGTGAAGCCGAAAAAGTATTGCGATTACTAATAGAGATGAATAAAAGAAGATAAAACAAAAATTAAAAAAAATTGAATTTTTTTCTTGAGTATGAATTACTTAAAATAAAAAGAAAGTCTCAGTATAATAAACTAAAAGTATACTTAAATAAATATTCAATACCATTCAGAGCAGAGGTGTAGGAAAATCTGCTCTGGTTGGTGAAGACAAGATCATGTGTATGAAGAATGCATAACGCTCGGACAAGAAGTGTCAACTATTTTTGTTTCAACCTCGGGTAATTGGGAACTCGGATAACGCGGGCTCGGATAAGCTAGGTTGTACTGACTAACCTTATCTTTTTGCAGAATCAGCCAAAAGGCAAGGAAATGAAGGAAGTATACCTTCTCCCGGAAATAATGTTACTCGGGAGGATATAGAATATCTATTACATCACTGGGATGGTAGGAATTTTGGCGACGATTTTCAGCACCATAATAACCCGAATCATCAACTTATACCAGGACCGCACCGTGAGTTGAAAACGCACGTGTTTTGTTAAAAATTTAAACAAATCTTGGAGAAATTTCTTTTCTTTGCTATTCGGTTAGCGCAATATTGACCAGAAAATGGCCTATTACGATGACTATTTTGACGTACAGACTGGCGGATCACGGAGATTAGGAATTGATCACGTTTACGTAGAAGCGCCATTCCAAAGAGGTCCCGTAATAAGTCGTTTCCCTGGAGTTTTATTTCGAAGAGTCATACCTCTCTTGTCAAAAGGAGCAAAGGCATGGATACCCGTCAAGCTGGTAAAAACTTGAAAAGAAAAGCCGAAGAAAAACTTGCTAGTCTTATGAAAGGATCAGAGCATAGTCCTATGCAACGTAAAAGAATGGCTCAGTTACTCGCTGCTCGCATATCGGGAAACACTACACGTCGACGAAGACGAGTAAAAAGAGCTCAAACTACTGTCGAAGAAGCAAATTGGTTACACTACAAACCCATTTTATCTCTCACAGATTTTGCACCTATACAGTCATGGTAATGGTCAATTTTGGAGACTAATAAAACCTGGTTTAGCTGTGCGAGTTTCATCAGTAGTCTGTTGGTCTTATTGTGTATCGTATCGAATAGGAGAGTGACGGTACCGACAACGGCGATGTTATTCTTATTTATTTAACTGTGGATTACATTATTGATATTCAAGGATTCAAAGGTATAGGGGAACATTTTTTACCAGTAGTGCTATTGTTAGTATTTGCAGTTTTACTATTTCTCATGATTACTTCGGTCAATGGATAGTTACTGCACCTCATTCTTTTAACCAATTACCCAAATGCGTGAAGTTGGAAAATAATTTTCTTACTGAACGATTTCATGGTATTGAATGACAGGATGGTACTTCACAGTCTTGTCAAGTGAATTCTGATCTTAAAGATATAGCAAGAATAGGAGACAAAATGTTCACTAGAGGGAAGAAAATTTAAAATTTCTAGAAAAACTTTTATCACTGATAGGAGATATCCTGGAACTTGGTTTACCTTGCTGGACATCTTTTTACAAACACTGTTTTGATTCTCTTGTACGAGAAAATTTTTTTACCAAAGGCAATGAAAGTGAAGTTCTGATAGGTCAATTGTTATCGATGAAGGTGAATTCAATCTTACATCACATGTTGTAGTTGAAAGAAAAAGAAATATTACAGTGTTGCTCACGTCTTTATCGAGGTAGGTAGCATTATAATTCATACAATCATTATCATGGATCTTTATGATACTCTCTTACTCTCTTCTATCTATTGCCTAAACAATTCATTATCTGAATTGACTAGAGTAGGTTTACAACTAAAAGCACCACTCAATAGAGATAGCAATGTTATTGGACATTTCGTACCGGTTGTTAAACTTGTTAAATCTTTCCAAGGGCATGCTTTTGATATCGAAGCTTGGATGAAACTCGATCAAGTGATGGGTGATTTACAGGATTACTTTTCGAAAAATACTCAACACAAAATATCTGAAAGAATTGCCTTTAGACCTTATGATGCGAAAAAATTGAAAATATACATACCAATTATTGCTATGCAGGCTAGGACTCTTGTTCCTGTTGTAGAAGCATGTTCTAATTCTCTCTTGCACCATCTTCTTCCAGAAGCATTCAGACATCGTAATAGTATACATGTTTGGAATTAGGTTTCTGAAAGCGCTGATTTAAAATCTGGTGTTGGATTTTCCAAATTTAAAATAGCGGATAAATTGTGGCGGGCACTATCTGTTTAGAATGTTTATATATTTTTAAAAATGACGATTGTTAAGGTTTCGCTTATTTTAATCGAAATCTGACGTATAATTTATAAATTCCATGAATCTGTTGAAACAACTGGAGGGCCTAAAATCGCAATGTATAATTCTGTACTTGCACCTACTTTGCTGAAAATTCGCGAAACCTTGACATATCAATAAAAGGGCGGGAGTAAAATTAGTGTGTTAATAGTAATGGTAATAATGATTTTTTTAATACTTGCAAAATATAGATTCTCGTACAGTATTTACATTGTTTGGATCAGTTATGCTGAGTTTCGTATACATCAGAATTATTTTTACAGAATCATCAGGATCTCAAAATCAGCAGCGTTTGTCAGGGGATAATATAACAGCCCTAATAAAACAATTTGATACTGGGAATCCGTTATATGAGGATGATCATGGACACCATACGCCTGTGCCTCCGATTCCTGCAGCATATTATCCCCCTTATCATCCACTTGCACCCGAACCACATGGTGAGTTGAAAAATCATGTATTTTGTTGAAAATTAAAAACAATTTTTTGCATAGAAGTATTTGATATACCTTCTATTTAGTTCTTGATTACAGTTGAAAACTATAAGCTTAAGAATAAAACTAGATTCGTAAAAATTCGTTTTTTTCTCATGAAAAATTAATTTAAAAATTTTTAATGCAACTTTCATTTTTGGTAAAAATTTTTCTTTCTAAGTTATAATTCAACCATTTAAGTTTTGTAACACACTGAATAGCACTTACCCCGATTATCACTTTTTTATTTTAATTGTAGATTTATAAACGCAGTTTATAATTCAGCACAAGATCACGCAGACAGCATTGGCGTATTGCCAACTTGACTCAATATAAACACAAAAAATCAGTATAAAAGTTAAATAGGGTGTTACCTAAAGGCTATGTTACTCTCGGGGAAGGGGAAGGGGGGTCAACGATATTCAGAAAAGTTTGGAAAGGGTGGTAAAAAATTACTAAATAGGATGTGTTTAAAATCAAACCCAAGAAAATCTGTCTGAAAACGTATTTAGAACATCAAATTTTATATCTACATGCCTATGGTAATCGATAAGGAATTTTTATTTAAAAAATTGCTAGCTTCAACAAAGCTTTTCAAGGTCAAAGATTTTTGTGTAGCCTTTTTCTACTTCTGTCCTATATTCGTTAAGAAATTATCTTTCATTTAAAAAGTTAACCCTCTAGGTCATTTCTCTGAAAGGTTCGTCGATTTGAAGACAAAATTCCACAAAACCGACAATAGTTCACCGTAAACCTAGTTTACGGTTCGATTGTGTACACTCAAAAATTTAATCTTCTCTTTTTTGTTCCAGAGTCAAGTTCACATTTCGACCAACTGCCTCATGGTTCCCATTTTGATAATTTCCCTTATCATTTTAATTTTGGCGGACAGCCTTCTCAAGGCATGGCACAGCATCCTATCATCTATCCTGCTTTTGGCATGCCACCTTATCCTGCCATGCATTTTGCTCCTGCCGAATCATCTCAACATGTCAGGCCCCCACCTTTTTCTGGCCCACCTCTTTCTGGCCCGTCTTCTTCTGGCCCGCCTCTTTCTGGCCCACCTCCTTCTGGCCCGTCTTTTTCTAGCCCGCCTCTTTCTGGCCCGTCGCCTTCTGCCCCGCCGGCTTCCTGTCCGCCTCCTCCTGAATCGTCTCCCTTTAGTTCAGTGCTTGACATTAAAGTCGCAGATTTTCATTTTTACCGAATTTATCCCCATAGAAATCAGAGCCGGGTACTTGAATTTCAATTATACAATTTCCTTCCCGATAAAGATATGTTTTTTAGAAATACTTCTAATATGGTCGACAAAAAGATAACTGGAGTCCAAATTATGGTAGTACAAGAAAATGGTGAAGGTCTTGCATTAGTCGATAAACGAGGGTATGGTCGGTCAATTTTTGTTGCTCTATATTCAGTACCTCCTTATCCACGAGGAATACGATCGAAAGTAAACGTAAGAACCAACCACGTTAATGAATTGACTGATGCGGAAATTAATGAAACTCCATGTGGAAATAGTATATTGGATTATTTTACAATTAAGCGTTCGGGTGTTGTATATAAGCCCAGGAACAGTCGATCAGTTCGACGAAAAACTTGAAGCAAACTTATGTGCAACGCTTTTATGAAGATTACCGATTTTTTACTTCATCCAAAAATTGTGCTTTTAGAATTATCTGATTCTTATGATCAATTATGTTTTATACATTTTAAGAGCAGCGTCACTATAATGTTGGTTTTTATGTCACGTCTAAGTGATGACCGCCTAGATGCGCATATTGAAGTTTGAAAACTATGCATCCTTAGAAAATTTCCTTCATTGTCTTCAATACAAAATCAGTAAGTTTCGACCAATACTGCAACGTTAGTGGATCATTTTCTGATTAAAATTTTAACTGTTTTGATGAAACTTCCTTTTTCTGCATTTAAAATTCAACATTTCGTTGAAAATTGAAAAACTGAATTAAACATTTTAATTTTATTTTTGGTTGAAAATTACCTTTTTTTGTTTTAAATTCATATTTGCGTTTCGAAAATTCAGATTTTATATGATATGGTTTATATGATAGCTATTGCAATTTATGTTTATAATTTATATTTTTTGTTAAAAAGGCAACAACTTGTTGAATGTGGAACTGCCGTATTAAAGATTTGACTTTTTTGTAGTTTCAAATTTGGTTTTAAAATTTTACCAATTATCTGGCAATTAACACTTTTGTTAAAATTGTATATTTTCGGATTAAAAGTTGATACCTTTTGGTAGAAATTTAACCGTATTTGTTGAAAATTTAATTTTTTGTTCAAAAATTTAATTTTTTTTGTGTTGCTCAAAATGAATCTTTAACCTAAATATTAAAGTATTTTATCTTTGATTAAAAATGTATATCCTTATTTGGTTGAAAAAAATGAATATTTCCTTCAGAGAGGTTAACAATTTATTTATTTTTTTATTGGTCTTTTTTAGTAGAAAAACAATATTTTTTGTTAAAAATTGCTCATTTTGATTACAAATTTAACTCTAGTTGAAAAATAAATCTAATAGTTGAAGTTATATAATTTTGTACGAAAATTTGCTTTGTAAGGTTTTGAATTAAACCTGTTTAGTTCATTGGAAAATTGTACTTTTTAGGAATAATATACAATACATCTTTTAACTAAATGTTATTTGCTTTAATTTTCAGTGAAAAATGTATCCTTCTTTGAAATTTCAACTATTTGATTGAAAAATTTTGTCTTTTTTACATAAAAAGTTTTTTTTTGTTTGAAAATTATCTTTTGTACTCAAAATTTAACTGTTCATTTGTTGAACTTAAAGGCATACTGTTGAGCTTAAAGGCATACTAAATGTCAGTTCTTTTTATTTGAGTCTGTAGGGTCTCTACTCTTCCCTCTTGGAGAGGGCGCGGTAGGGACAGGAATAAGAGAAGACAAGGCTTTTTCAGTCCCTTTCCTGAAAGGGGCCTCAAGGAACAACGAAAGGACGTGAGCAATGAGAGGTCCATAGTACTGGATGTCTCAAATTATATCAAGGCCGCGCAGCTTGAGAACCAGGGTGGCCAGTCTCCTTTCAATCTATCTCAAAGGGATCAGGGGCGGGATGTAGCTTGGTGTGAACCTAGCCCAGCACAACTTCTTCAAGTAGCACTAGCTGTTGTACATGGCGTCTATCCTGGTGGCGCTAGAGATCTGCGAAAAGATTACGCTGCAAACTTCCTGCAACGGACCAGGCCCGGTAGTTATCTCCTCTTGCTATATCTGCAGCGGTCCTGTCCACCCTACATGCTATGTCTCGAAAGTACGATTGTAGGAAAGAACGTCCGTATATACGGCCCCTAAAGAACTCTCCGATAGAGTTGACAGTGCCCTCTCAAGTCCCTGTCAAATTTTCGGGAACGGGCAGATCCATGTCAAGATCTTCTGCTCATGTAGGTCCGAGGCGAACACCCTGGTCCTCTCTCCGAAATTGAGAGCAAATAAAATTTTCACCAGGATAGTTCATAGATTCGTAGTTGCCAGAGTAGACTAAGATTTCCTTTCTGCTCAAATCTTTGCGACCAGAACTTGGTTATGAATTTGAGGTCATGAGATACCGCTTTTAGGACATCTGTGGATACGATAAGGAGCAAAAAAGGTTCGATGATTTGGACTTCTCACGTCCAAGAATCCCGGAATTTGTGATCTCCTGCTTCGATTTCTCTTCATCTCCTCCCATTTATCCTCCTTAGCTACATGAAGATCAGGCTGAGACTGAAAATCGGCCTCCTAGCGTCTCAGCACCAGTTTTTGACATTTATCGTCACTCCCAGAGTTCGTGCAAAGCCTTAGCTAATGATTCCGTGAAGAAATCACAAATAAACCCTTGATCAGACTAGAACGGCTCTGTCGAGTTTGGATAGTGGTAGGCCCTTTACCACCAGTAACAACTTACTAGAAGAGAGTGATATAATCTTTCAAGGCTTCAGAGATAAGTAATAACACCAAAGTATTTGAGTACTGTATGTCTGAAATTGCACTGTTTCCTCGCAAATCTTAAGGTTTGATTTGGGTGCTGCACAAATAAGTATTTGTTAGCATCTGTCTCTGTTTGAGTTAGTATTTGTCTTTGGTAGAGCTAGTTTGAACAAAATCGACAAAGTCAGTTAAAAGGGCAACTCTTCTCTTAATATATATTTGTTTATACAAAATAATTTTCATCAAGCAGACTGAGCTATTTTAAAGCGCAGCTGAATCAAACAGAGGGCAAAAAAGCCATATTTTAGGAGATTGTGGTATTTAAATTAGTTTGCTTTTAATCAGACATTTCAATGGCAGCTGTCGTCAATACCTTTTATACTTTACCCTTAAACTTTATTCTGCAAACAAACTCTCGGTCATTCTGTCATGAAATTTTGGTATACAATGGAATTATTAAGGTAACTTAAATTGAGTTCAAATTTTAAGTGTAATGACGGGGAAACGATAGACGAGATCAATATAAAACTCTGGTTTTATTCGGATACTTTAATGGTAGCCGTTGGTAAAAAATTTAGTACTTTACTAATAAATGTTAACTTTTACATAAAGCTATTCTGATTAGGTAAACCAAACTCTTTCAAAGGGCACTTAAATCCATCAGTGGGGAAAAAGGACAGAATTCTACCGGTTTCTGACACTAAAGTCAGGTTCCTTAAATGTACTTAGAATTTGGTGTGTGTTTTAATAAACCCTGGGTTATTCTATCTGTAAACTTTAAAGGTGCTCTGCAATTATTAAGGTAATTTAGAGTCAGTTTAATTTTTAATGTAGTTAGGTGTAAACGATAAACTAGATTGGTATGAGATTTTGATTTTAGACAAATACTTCAAAAACTGACTAATTGGAATTTATACAGTGTATCGTGCAGTAAGGGAGAGATTGAATCCCTACTTTTTGAGAATGATCTAGATCTCATTTGTATCACAGACACTTTGTTATCTCAGGAGCTTAGTTTTGAAATTCCAGGATACTTCACCCATAGATCGGATAGGTTAGGCGGGCGTGTATATGGCGGAGGTCTTATTCTCGTCTAGCATGAGTTTTCCTTCGAAAGGGTTGCTTTGCAGTGTCCCTGGTCTGGAGTCACTAAGGTGGAATAAGGATTATAAGGTGGCACAGGATATAAGAAGAGCAGCACAAAAGAGATTTTTGTCTAACCAGACATGGGAGCTGAAGGCGGAGTACAAAGCTATTGACAATGATGTCAAAAATTTTATCCAGCATGTAAAATATCAGGCCTTCAGGACTTTTTGTGAATCCACGTCTTGGTCCATTTTATTTTAAGAAAGGAGGAATAACAAGTGGTTCCCGAAATTCCAGTATGGATTCAGATGCGGGGATTTGGTCGGGGGAAGGGAACCCTTGCCCTAACACTGGATATTGAGGGCGCGTTTAACTCCGTGCTTCCTGGGTTCCTAATTGATGGCCAGAGGGAGCTTCGGGTTTCAGCAAATATCCTTTATATTATTTATTTTCTTATCAGAAAGAGGTAAAATTATTTTGCATCGGATGGCTGGAGACTAGAACATGTGGCGTAGGGGTTTCTCAGGGTGGGCGGGGGATGTCCTCTCCCGGCGTCTCTTTGGTTTGACAATGAGGCATCTGGGCAATTTTCTTTTTGTATCACTCTATGTAGCTTTGGATAATATGCAGGCGGTCAAGGGCTTGATGATGCAATCGCTTAAGTCCCTCTCGTAAAGGCTGGATGAGATGGGTCTTTCGATCTCTGTGCCCAAATGCCCATTACTATTACAATTGGCATTATATTGGCATACAATTAGTATGCCAATATGTACTCAACTACCTGGGATTATTCTGGATAGACGCATGCCCTAGATTCCTCACATTGAGAGCATAACAGCCAAAGGCTCTAGGTCAATGAACATAATGAGAGTAATCGCAAGAGTTACCTGGGATGAGTTCCCACTATTGTTGCTCACGGTTTACACGGGACTGTTGCGAATGTGTCTGGAGTGTGAAGCAGCCCTGTTCTTTCGTGCAAGCAAGACAGCGACAGGCTCGACCGGGTTCAGCATGCATCCCTTCGTGTGGCTCTGGGTTGCATGAGCTTTACACCCATCCCTGTCCTTGTTTTAGAGGCAGGGGTGGATCCACTTTGATTGAGAGGATCTCATCTAGTGAACAAGTATATTCTTAGAAATTTCAATTAGAATGATAACCCCCTTATTGGCACATTCACATTGTTGGCGGGATTGGCAAAGGACAAAACATGCAGGCTTCATGAGTGTAGGGATGTGTATTAATTTAAGAGTAATTTTTAAAGGCTGGGTTTACTCCTTTTTTCAATGCTTCGCAAACACCCTCCTCTTTATATGACAAGTTGTAAGGTTAAGGGATTTCGCATTCCACATAACAGCCGAAATATAAAATGTAAATGTTGTTGTGTCGTGCTGTCCTTTCCTTTCGATATTTTCGCTTGCGGAACATGCAGCTTGCCATCGGATATCATTGGAAGAGAATTTATAGATCGCTTATCTTCTACAAATGACTATCTATAAAATAAATATTTCGGTACGCCGTGCGAGAAGACTTTGAAAGAGAGGACACATATTTGAAATTCACGTCTGTGCTTCAATTTCAGCCAATAGGATTCAAATAAGGCGCGTTTAATATAATCATAGTTTCTGATTCCAAATGTTTATATGAGACACATATTTTGCACCGTCTGTATACTATCTCTGATGGTAGTGTTCAGATAAGTGCCTTATATCGTATACGCATATTTACAAAGTGACAGTACCAAAGACTGACAAAGGACCAGTTTTACCCTGAGTGGAATGGAGCGATGAGAAGGACACAATTTTATTAAAACCTGATACGTCTCTTTGATTTTAGTGTTCACATGATGCTCAAAAATTCGCAAACATCGCAAGGTTGGGCAGGCAAGCATCTTTAAAGTTACATACAGGCATAGTGATCGACTTAGCAGGGTTAATAAAAAGAGATCGCTCTTTCAGCCCATCTCGCGATGAATTTCAAAGCCAGGGACAACACTGGGGTACCGGCATCTAGATCCTCCAGCTTGCAACGGACATATGCCTGCGTATAATCCGAATATATATGAGTCGTAACTTTCACTTTGCCCTTGGATACCGCCTGTAAAATCGACAGGAATTTTACCAAGGGGTCTGGAAGGTCATTGGTATAAACAGAAAACAGAGGCCGACTAGGGAGAGCACCCTGAGGGACTCCTTTCCCTACATTTCTCATACTAGAGTTGCACGAGTTACTGAAATATGAACTCGAAGAGATTAGGCCTGATAGAGTGTTTCCTTATCGAAAAATCCGACGTAGAATACTTCATCGGTGAGGGCTTCAAAAACTGCACAGAAACGAGGTCAGAAGCAAGATCGGAAACGACACCGTGAAGGGCGTCGAAAATGACACCGTAAATTACGCCTTATATAAGATTGGAATTTGGGACCGAATAAAATGCCGTTTCGGGCGTCGTTTACGACTACAGTTCATGTGTGGAAAGCAAAATGGAAATGGTAATTGGGGAATGAGAAAGGGAAAAGGAAAATGAAAGGGGGAAATAGTAAAGTCAAAATGGCCAAAGGGAGGAGTAAAAGAGATGCAGAGGCATAAGTTTATTTAGCTACGAGTGGCTTCCTCCCTCGCTTTGCTTGGGCGGCAAGTATAAGCTCGTCCAAATAGCCTTCCTTACGCTCTCGATACACAATGTACTATGAGCTCAAGTTAACAACAATAACAAAAATAACAAAAAATCTACAGTTTTGATTTTACCTATTTTTCTAAATATTCTTAGAATTTTATTTATTTTATTTGTTCCTCTTCTCAGTGAGTATTTTCCTATAAAGTTCCGTTTTGGTTCTTCTTGCTTTATGGAAAATCAACGAGATCTATGGAGGGAATTCTCAAGGCGCAAAGGTTCCCCTGATACATCTGACGTTTATGGAGCCTTTCTTCTTAAGGAGGCTGTAAGCGTGGGTGGCTGCGCCGACATGTCTCTAGGTAGTCGGTGGCGCAATAAAATATTATTGTACAACGTGGTTGAAGTGTGGATGGGATTCTCTCCTTCAAAATTCCCGCGACGGCTTATACTCAACATGGTGGTATCAGCGCAGCCCATTGGTTATCAAAGTCAGCATACTATAGCAACCGACGGATGTAAAAACCTCAAAAACCTACATTTGAATTTTTACAGATTTTTTGAGCCTTTTTCCGAATTTGACATTAAATGACCTCAGATGACCTTCAAATAACCAGATATGATCGAATCAACCTTGGATTTGTATTCAGCGACCCCAAAACCTATATATAAATTTTTATAAATTTTTTTGAGGTTATTTTGATGGTTTGTCCTTCAGATGACCTTGATCTTGAACTAATAGAGGTCAAATGACACCGGATTCGGATTCAGCATGCTGAAAAAACCTATGTCTGAATTTTTAAAGATTTTTTATCAATATTTTCTTCCTTTGACCCTCAAATAACCTTGAAAGCGATCTGATCTGAAAAAACCGACAAAAGATTCGGAATCAGCGACCCAAAAAACGCGTGACCGTATAACGCTAATTCCCGAGGAAAATCATAACAATCTACTATTACTTTCTGATTTTTAAAATCTAAAATCACTTTATTTTCTAAAAGCAAATTATTACCAAAAATCATTTTATTACTCAAACCAGGAACTACTAAAAAAGATACCTGACTACCAGTGTCAGCAAGTCAGGAATGGGAAAATTAAATATAGTTATTAAAATCATAAGACATCCAATTTTGAAACATGCGAAGTATTTTTAGAATTAGGATTTTGCATTACCTCATTTTTTAGGTCGTCAAAGAATTCGTACGGGTCTTCACGCGTTTTCGGATCAGTATACACCGCGCCATCTTCTAGTTTAAATTATTGATATTCATTTGTTGCATTAATGGGGGAGGAGGCACGTTAAAATTTGGTAAAACAGATGTATTTGACACTTGAGAAGACACACTCGGTTGAAAAGACATAGGATTAATAGAATGATGCACCGGTGCATGTGCACTTGCATCGCCATGATAAGAACCAGAATTAAATGATGGATTGTTGCACTGGCACATGTGAGAACAACCCGCATGTCCCGTTTGATTATCATGCCCGAGCTGACTCGAATTACCAGAAAATATTTGTGAACCGGATTGCAAACCACGAATCTTGGTATGAGAGTTATTTTCGTTTAGCTTGTTATCACTTTGATGACGATCTGGTTGACGCCTTCGACCATTCTCACGGTTTTCATGAGTCAAGTCTAGATGTGCCAAGGCTTGCGACACTTTATTTATATCTGAATAGTCGACAGCGGTCAACGCTTCTCGAACTCTCAGTGGCAATTGTTGTATAATACTGTAATTATTTTCGTATGTTTCTAACACAGGAATGAAATATTTAGCCTCATTATGTTGAGAAAATTATTCAAAAATTATTAATAATTTTTTTCTGATGCTTGGTGCGAATCGAACGCTTGTAACTTTCAGCGTTTCGTTTAGCGAGGAAATTTTAAGCAGGCAAATACTTCTCGCGACAAAAATTCGTAAAAAGGTATAATGAAGTTTTTTGTAAAGTTTCAGATCAAAATATTTGATAGTTTAGGAGTAGTTATGATTTTAGTGAACGTCCGCGCTGGAGTTTTGGTGAGATATTCAACTTTATTAGGCTTAAAATTTAATTTAATGAGCACTGTCCAGAGCATAGTTAAGGACTAACTGATCTGTTTTATTTTTCAAATAGATTTAAACAAAGTGTAAGCAAATTTGTGCATAGGTTTGTTTTCAAAATGCATGTTAAAGGTCGCTCACGAGTTAAGCCGAATGTCGGTGTAAACATTAGATTTACATGAATGTATCCTACATTTAAATCTAAAGAAACCGGAAAAATACATTCAAAATTAAATAATATTTATGAACATTTTGGTAACTTATTCTTGTTTAACTGTTATTTACTAAATAATTTTATAAGATCATATTATAAGCAAAACTCTATAGCGAGAGAACATGGCACAGCGGAGTGCATAGTAAGCTCGAAATCTCCAGCGCTGACGTTCACTAAAATCATAACTGCTCCTAAACTATTAAATATTTTGATCTGAAACTTTCCAAAAAACTTCATTATACATTTCTCCGAATTTTTGTTGCGAGAAGTATTTGGCTGCTCAAAATTCCCTCGCTAAACGAAACGCTAGAAGTTACAAGTGTTCGATTCGCGCCGAGCATCAGAAAAAAATTAATAATAATTTTTGAAAAAAACGGTTTTGAATTCCTATCATATTGACAATCCAAGGACATCTCAAAGCACATTATTTAAAGTTTTAATCAAAAAATTTCAAAAACTAAAGAACTGGGCACGAGTTGAATTGAAAAACGGGTTAAAATCAAGTTTGTCAAAAAATTCAGTTCTTTTGTTTTATTCCGAAAACTAAAAAAGTGACAACTTTTTGTCTAGAGGAAAAAAGATGCTCAATGAAATTTCACGTCCAGATATGATATGATACGATCCGGCCCCTCAATTACTAGAAATGGAGAATTTGCAAAAAGAATTAAAATTCTGGATTTGAGCAAGGAATTTTTCAAAGTAACTTTAAATAATATTTTTGAACCGGATCTGAATCTTTAAGCTGTACAATTTATAAATGTTTAAAATTTGTAATTGAGCAGTTGAACTGCATTTTATTTGAAACTTTTCAGTTTAAACGTGTTAGTAGCTTCAATTATATACGCGCAAATTATCGAGCATTCGCATACAAAATTTTTGAATGAAACAATGTTTAAACTTCAATTTAAAAATTTGCTAATTCAAGAGTTTTACGTTGAATTCTTACCTGAAACGCGGATAATTACAAAAATATTGACTTTTATGGAATGTTCATACCTGACGAGGTCAATCTAACGCTTGAAAGAAAAAAGGGAACAACGGCAGTCTACAGTTTACAATCTGATGAAGCAAAAAAATTTTCATTAGTTACATTGTGAACCGAAAGGTTCCTTATTGCATTGAGCAGTCTCTCCTTAAATTCGAAAAGATGAAGGTGGTCTATAGCTTGGTCTTATCTTCGGCGGTTATCCTCAGTTTTATTGGTGAATATTATAATATATTAAGACTATAATTTTTAGGAAGCCTTTTTTAGCTTTTTGTTTGAAAATTCACGTGTACTGTAAAAAAATATTTGTTATCGGCAGAAAATTTATCTTTATGGTTAAAAATTAATTTCTTTGGCTTCATTTTTTTTCGAAAATTATTTTCTTGAAGGCAGTTGTCCTGCCAAACGCCAGATATCTAAAAAATAGTTTCTCTATGATTTTAAGGATCAAAATATTGTAACTGATGTCATAAAAAAAAAACATTATTTTCTATGAAAAATGTTAAAATTCCCAACAACGAAAAAAAAATATTAATTTTGACAATGTTTTTTTTAGATTGAATTTTTTTTGACCGCCGCTTCTTAACACATTTTGAAAAAGGATTGTATTTTATTAAATGACGACTTATTTTTTCCTTAAAAACATTCTCTACAACTTCACTGTTTCGAATTTTAAAAATAAATTTTTTTGCGGCTTTTATGGCTTCTTCTATGGATCTAAATCGCTAGACAAATTTTTCAAAAAAGTTTTTCAAAAAAGTTTTTAAAAAAACAATTATATTTTACCATTATTTAAGTATTTTTAAAATTAGAAACAGAAGAGTTGTAGAGAATATGTTTCCGCAAAAAATGAGACCTCACTTATAAAAATAAAATTTTTTTTTAATGGGAAAAATCGAAGTTCAGAATAAATCAATTGCAGAAATCACGTTTTGAATTTATGTTTTTTTTTATCGTGAATTGTGATATTTTGCATAAAAAATAATGTTTTTTATATAAAATGACATCAGTTATAATATTTCGATTTTTAAAAAATGGAAAAACTGAAAATTTAACTGTTTTATGCTTGGTCGGTTAAATATAAATTATCTATTGTTGAAAATTTAACTACTTGTTTGAAAAATTCTGTATGTACCTTTTCGTTAAAAATTCAACTATTATGTTGAAAAGTTCGTTAAAAACCTGAACACTAAGTTACAAATACCTGTATTATGTTAAAAATTATTCTTTTTTGATAAACAAATAATATTTTTGGTTTAAAATTAATTTCATTTGCTAAAAATTATTTTTCTCGCTAAAAATAAATTTTTCGAATAAATATTTAACGAAACTTTTAACGGAATTTTTTTTATGAAAGACATTAAATCTTTTTGGATGAAAAGTAATTTTTTGGGTAAAAATTCAACTATTTCGTTAAAAATTCTCTTTTTTTCGTGAGAAGCTTATTTATCTAAATAAAAATTAAACACTACTATTTGTTATTAGAAAATGATCTTTTCAATTTTAAAATTACCTATTATGTTGCAAATCTAATAGATTGCAATTGCAGATGTCAAATTAATATTTTTGATTTGGATTCTAATTTTTTTCGCAATGGTCTCGAATCAATATTCTTTTTGAATTGATTCTTTTAAATTAGAGATAAAAGCTCTTTAACTAAAAATATAACTATTCCACTTTTTCCGGAACAGTCTTCGTTGCACATTTTTTTAGGTAAAAACTTATATCTCCTTTTTAGTCAAAAATTAATTTTCTTTTTTCTGCACTGGAATGTGGCTTTCCTTATCACAGTCCTTCAAATAAAACCCAATTCTTAATTATATTGCGAGATTTTCGTGACACAAATATTTTTGAGAGCAAGAGAAGTAACAAAAGCGCATTATCATGTTTTCAAACATTTCGAAAGAGATTATTAATTTATATTTTTTGTTAAATAAAGATGCAAAATGTTAGGCAATATTTACACCTGGAGAAAATTACACTGGAGATACTACACCCGGAAATCTGAGGCCTTCAAACTAAATTTTTTTCTTAAATTAATTTTTAGAATAATTCTCGGTGGTTTTAAATTTAACATTTAACAATATTTTAGTTTCAAATATAAATAATCATTCAAAATTACAAAAACGCTTCGCTATTAAATGTTTAAAAATTTCATATTAAAAGCAGGGGAAAGTCAGTTTTCAATTTGATAATTTTAGACAATTTCAAAAAATGGAATCTTATGACAGTAATCTAGTTGTTTATAATTTAGGCAGACATAAAATAGAAAAAATAAAAATTAGGTTAAAAATAACAAAAAGACTAAAATTAAAGTATGTAACTGCAATTGAGACAGCAATCAATGCATAATTTCCTAATTTTAAATGATTTAAATAATTGTAGAGTTGTAATTTACATGTTGGACGCTTAATTTTAAATTTCTCCCTTTCATAGGTTTTAATTTTGCAAATAAAATTGAATTGGTTAAATTTGGAAAGGTCTGATTAGCAATTTAAAACTTATTAGTTTTTAAGTGATTTGAATTCCCTTCAAATAAATGGAATTTTTTTAAATGGACATTCATATTTTAATGTTGATAATTAAACTGAAACATTCTTTGGATAAAAATTCGACTATTCTTTTAAAAAATTTTGTTTTTAATTAAAAAATTATTAATTTATTTTGGTAGAAGCTGCATCTTTATTGTATTAAAATGCAACTGCTTTTTTTTAAATTCGCTTTTTTGGCCTAAAAATTCCACTGTTTTCGTAGAAGTTTTTTTTTTTAATTTAAAATTCATATTTTAATATTAAACATTTACCCGGAACCATTTTTAGGTGAAAAATTAACTATTTTATTTTGAAACTTTTACTGTGTAATTTAAAGATTCATTTGTTTTAGTAGAAATTGCATCTTTCTTTGATAAAAATGCAACTATTTGTTTAAAAGATTTTTTTCTTTAACTTCTGCAGCAGGTGTGTTCAAGCGTATCCATAATAGTTTAAAAAGTTTAAAATAAGTTTAAAAATAAGGTTAAAAATAAAATTCAAAATTGGCAAATAAATGTAAATTAATATGTGTAATAATTCAATTATCGTAAAAAAAGAAGATAATATTTTTCATTAGCATGTAAAAACGTCAACAAACATCTCGTCTCGTAACCTCAAGGACACTGCTTGACTGCTCTCACTTGCATCGCAGCGTTGTTTGAGGTTTCCACTGCGTAGGGCTGTTTGTTGAGTTTTTTTTTGTTAAGAAACGGAAGGGGGACTCAGTGGGGTCTCTAAGAGTACTTGAAAGAGGCTCCTTTTGGTTCCTTCTGTCCGCCAGGAACAGTACAAAAATGTTTAAGCTGATAAATAGACACGATTTCAAAGAAAAATTTGATCAGTTCATGCGATTAGTTTAGGTGACACAATAAGCACAATTAGCACAAAATGTAAATAATAAATTAATGATAATCGTTAATAGTTTAATCTAAATTAAGGACATATAAATATACAACGACATGTAAATGTAACTCGCAATCACGTCATGTAAACACATCGGGATAATCCTAACCTAAATCTGTCAAATAAAATAAAGGGTCGTAACAAGCTGTAATTAGGTATTTCAGTTTGTCTAGTCGAAATTTATGACTTCAAGATGTCTGAATGCCGAGTACCTCTAATTATACGTTTAGACAGCTGACGTCACAAAATGAATCGACGATCACGTCGATGTATGTTACGTCAATGGAAAGCATTGCGAAAAGTATCCGTAATGTTTTAAAGTAAAATGAATTGAAAAATTCGTTGGTTTTTTTTCTGCCCTTGTCAACTAAAAGTTTAATCTTTTATTCAGTAACTGCTGTTTGAAAATATAAAATTTTTTGCTGGTTACATCGATGGATACTAAAAAATACTAAATTAAAAAAATTAAAAAATACTAAATACTAAAAAGTACAAAACTTAAAAATGAGTAGTCAGATACTTTATCTTCAATTCAACGTCCAAACATGACCAAAAAATATATTCCTAATAGTCAAGTGATGGCTGTTTATGCATCGAAATAACCTTACAAATGTTTTCAAAGACACTCTTGTTTGAATACATATGCAGTGTGTATTGAATTTAAATGGAAATATTAAAGATGAAAATGGTACTTGTTGAGTCCAATGTTAGGATTTGTAAACATAAATTTGAAAGTACAAAACATTTTTTACTTTGGCTTAAAAATAATAATAATATAATAATAATAATAATAAGTATCATTTTTTTGTTGTGGTAATAGCCTATATTAAAAATATTACAAGATTAACCATTTTATAAAGGAACGAAAAGAAAACTTGGTCAAATTAAATAAATGCATAATAAACTAAAAGGAATTCAGGGTGAATTCTTAAAAAGTAATTTCAAATCTCGTTAAATCTTAGAAACCCTACGAAATACCTCACTCCTCTCGAAAAAATTCTTTAAAATCCAATAAATTCACAGATATGTTTACCTTTCACGAGTACAATAAATCGAAAAACATTTGTTAACTTACCAATAAAATACTAAATTATGTATGATATATAGAGGTTATGTTTTTCTGAACTAGGTAGTCGAAAATTGTACGTTAGATGTTGCTTTATTTAAGCTTCAGTTTTTTCAAAGGGATTTTCATTAATTCCCCTGGCGGAACAAAGGAACCGAAAGAAGCCTCTACAAAGTACCCTTAAAAACCCCACTGAGTCCCCCTTCGGATCCTTCTTGAAAAACTCAACAAAAAAAAACAGCAGGATCAAATTTTATTACGTGGCGCGCGAAGTTTAAAAATGAGATTCAAAATTGGCAAATAAATGTAACTAAAGACATGTAGTTATTCAATTAACGTAAAAACCAATATTTTTAATTACCAAGTGAAAACGTCAATAAACATCTCGTCTCGTTATCTCAAGGACACTGCTTGACTGCTCTCACTTGCGTCGCAGCGTTGTTGTCTGAGGTTTCCTCTGCGTTTTCTTATGAATTTTTTTAAATTTTCGCTGTACATAATGGAGAGTATTGTGCAAAGATCATGCAGTTTTTAACTCAATATTGAGTCTGTGAATTTAGTTCTTGCCATTAGGTTAGAAGATAGAGATGCATAGAAGAAGATAAAACATACATTTACAAAAATTGAATTTTTTTCTTGAGCGTGAAATACTTTACATAAAAAGAAAGTCTCATTAAAATAAACTAAAAGTATGCTTAAATAGATATTCAATACAAATTAGAGCAGAAATTTGGAAAACCTGCTCTGGTTGGTTAAGACAAGATCATGTGCATGAAGAATGCATGACGCTCGGATAAGACGTGCCAACCATTTTTGTTTCGACCTTGGGTAATCGGGAACTCGGATAACGCGGGCTCGGATAAGCGAGGTTCTACTGTATAACCTCATCTTTTTACAGAATCAGCAAGAAGGCAAGAAAATGAAGGGAGATCACCTTCTCCTGGTAATAATGTTACACCGGAGGATATAGAATATCTATTACATGGCTGGGATGGCAGGAATTTTGGCGACGATTTTCAGCACCAGACGTCTTTGCCTTCGACTCCTGCATCATATAATAACCCGAATCATCAACTTATACCAGGACCGCACGGTGAGTTTAAAATTCATGTCTTTTGTTAAAAATTTAAACAAATCTTTGCAGAAAATTCTTTTCCGTGCTTGAAAATTAATTTTCAACTGAAAATCATTTAAAAATTGAGGTGCCGGATGCAAAAAGGAGATATAGAATTATTTTGCTGGAGTGGGGAGGCCCCTAAGCTCCTGAAAATGAAGTCTTGAATTTTAATTTTTGAAATATATCCTAAGTGAAAATTTAATTTCGCATCTTTTTCTCCTCATAGAAAAAGTTATAGCTTTTTCATTTTTTGAATTATTTACGAAAAACTGTTTTTTTATCTGATCAAAATATTTTGATTTTTTCAATTCAACTCTCAGCGAAATGAAAAATGTATGATATTTTGTAATAAAACTTATCAGTAATACGTATTGTTATATTCTGCGACCGATGGAGTTAGCAAAACATCAAAATGTTTATTTTAAAAATTGTTAATAATTTTTTTCCAAGACGGTGCGTAATTCGTGCACAAACTATTTCTATCGTTTCGGGAGTCGAGCGAATTTTGAGCAAGCGAAAACTGTCAGCGAGAAAGTTGTTCAGAAAGGTTGAAGGAAGTTTTCTGAAAAGTTTCAGATCAATACCAATTGTAGTTAACAAACTGTTGATGTTTTAATTTGCCAGCGCGATTGATTTTCTTCCGCGCAAACTACGCCCTGGTCAGTAAAGGGGCACCCCAGCGTTAGGTGCAACTGTGACTCACAGCCCGTCGAGATTTTTTAATTAAAATACGAGGTATATGGGAAATCATGGTTTATAATAAATAGATCATTTCTAATAAACATATTTTAGTGTTGCCACTTCTAGGAGCATGAACTTCATAAAAGTCTTAAAAATAATGAATCTCTCTATATGTATTTTTCCTTTTATTCGGCGTGTCCTGCGTCTGACCTCTATTTGTAAATATACTTATATATTCTTTTTGGCTGTTTCTTTACCAAAACTAAATACATCAGCTTAGTTCAGTCTCTTTCGATTAGCAGAGCAGATTATAATAATTAGATAAACAAAATGCGTTATAGTGAAGTTTTACAATTAAGAAATGGAAAATAATTTGAAACCAACGAATGGTAGAAAACGAACGAAGCATGAAAGTTTGTGGGAAAGAAATTTTCTTAAATGTAACAGAAATGTGGTATGTAATAATAAATTAGTCAATTAATTCTTGCTTAGAATGCTTGAAAAATTTCTTGAAAAATTTTTTAAATATATTTAAGCGAGGATATTTAATCAAGTATCGCAGTAATGTTAATGATGACATTAATATATAGATGAATTATTATTGTGTACGGGAAAAATGTAAATCATAGAAAAAATAATTATTTGATAAATATTCTATTTTTGGCCTAACTATTTTTGAAAGCGTTTCTGAAAAAATCGAAAAAATAATACAATGCGATTTTGTCAAATATGTTTAGGAATTATAACAAAAACAGTTTAAAATACAAAGCGTTGTAGCAGTCTAAATATAATTTTCAAACTTTAGATTTTCCGTGTGCAAATTAAATTTTTGTATATTACATTAGGAATATCTTAGTGAAATACAAATCGTTAGAGAAAGAAAGAAACTTGAATTTTATGAATTGGAATATTATATTATTTCTTGGAAAAATCTATCGTAAGAAAAATATATTAGAAACACCTGAAAAGTAGATTATTAACCGCAGAGTAGGCAAAAAGTAATGTATCAAAATTTAAAAATTAACGGTGTCTGAGATATTCTTATGTTATTTTACAATATTATACACAACTATTATCCTTAGCGCCAAAAAATATGAATGTATACATTAAAAACGACTTTTTTATCAACAAACAATGCTTTGTGTATATAGTGTGTTTTTAATTACAAAATCTTGACGCGCTGTGAGGCACAGTTGCACCTAAAGCTGGGTAGCGGCTTACTGGCCAGGGAGTAATTTACGCAGGAGAAAATCTATCGCGCCGACAAATTAAAACATCAACAGTTTGTTAACTAATACTCCAATTAATCTTAAACTTTCCAGAAAACTTCCTTGAACCTTTCTGAATAACTTTCTCGCTGACAGTTTTAGCTTGCTCAAAATTCGCTCGACTCCTGAAACGATAGAAGTTGTTTGTGCAAGAATTATTCTTCGTCTTGGAAAAAAGTTATTAAGCATTTTTTTAATAAACATTTTAAAGTTTTTCTAACGCCATCCCTCACAGAATATGACAATACATATTCCTGATAAGTTTTATCACAAAATATCACAAACTTTCCATTTCGCTTCGAGTTGAAGTGAAAAAAATAAAAATATTTTGATCAGAAAAAAAAATTTTTTCGTAAATTATTCGAAAAATAAAAAAGGTGCAACTTTTTTTATTAATAGAAAAGGAGCTTAGGGGCCTCCTTACTCTAGAAAAATAATTCTATGTGTCCTTTTTGCATCCGATGCATCAATTGTTCGGTTAAGAAATAAACTACATGCCTAAAAATTTGTATTTTCTCATTAAAAATTAATTTCAAACATTTGTAATATAACTGTTTCTTTTTTCATTAAAATTTTCCTTTATGAGTTAAAGTTGAATTATTTAAGTTTATAAGAATATTGAGATTCTTGCTTGAACATGCACTATTTTGGTTGAAAACTGAAATATTTAGGTAAATGATTAAAAAATTTTGTGGCAAATTCGTTTTTTCTTCAGTTTAGTCATAAATCCATCTGTTCGTTTGAAAATTTAGCTATTTTGTCAAAATAGTTTTCTTTGAAATTAACGTTTTATGTAGGAAATTGTCCCTTTTTAGTTAAGAAGTAATTTTTAGAAAAACATTTTGTTCATGGTTTTAGATTTAAATTTTGGTTTAAAAATGATCTTTTCATGCGAAAATTAAATTTTTATATGATCCTGAAATTTTTTGTTAAAAGCTCATGTAAATCTTTCTTCATGAAATTTTTTCTTCTGGTTTAAAAGCTCATCCCCTTTGGTTGAAGATTTATCTTTTAAGTTAAAAATTCGTCTTATTCGGTAGGAAATTAATGTTCTCGGTCGAAAATTAATATTTTTGGTTACAGATTATTTTACTTGGTAGATTATTTGGTTAAAAAATACTGCTTTTATTGAAAAATTATCTTTTTCGATTAAAAAATTAATTGCTTTGGCACAGTGGGGCTAAAAAAACGTCCGCAAACAAATTGATTTTCAGCAGACAATATCAATATCGCATTGAACTGTTATGGTAGATTTCTAATTTTTCTTTGTTTATTTAAAAAAAAATCAAATGATAGAAAATAATTTTAAACAATTGTTATTTTCAATAATAAATTGTTGACTATCATCAAAATATTCTTCAAAATTTAGAAATTAGTCATTAACAGTTAATTTTAGTGAAAAAATGAAGTTTGTACCTTCAAAAATAGCCAAATGGTGAATTTATTAATTAAGGTAGCTTAAACGTTAAAAATTTTTTTTTGGCAGCCAAATATTATAGTTACTTATTTATTCCATCAAAAACCTGATATGCATATTTTATTATGAAAATTGGCTTTAGATTAGAAAATTATTTGTTAACTTTCATTAATTCAACTATAAAACTCTTTTTCTCCATAAATGAAACAATTTTCATTTACTTATTTGTTTATAACAAATTCAATAAACTTTTTAACATTTGCATTGCTGTTGGACATTTTTTTATATTTTCTTTCAGTTTTGTAGGTATTTTCGATTGAATCAAAGCATTTTTTTAAATCCGTTATACTTTAAAAAGTCAGTTTTTTTATTTTTGTTATTAAGTAAACCAACAAATAAACAAATATTAAAAAATCCGCCATAACAGTTCGATGCGAAATTTTGTTAGCTATCATTTAAAAAAAGTTTAAATCGGATAATAATTGTCTTCTGAAAATCAGTTTGTCCACGAATCTTTTTTTTTTGCCCCACTGTGCGGTCCTTCAACCCCCAACATCTAGCACGCAGTGGGGTGACAATAAAAAGCACTACTGAAAATAACTTGCAGGGGAAAATGCATTACCGATTTTTTTTTTGAAAAATTCAGCGTTCTATTTCGAAACACGTGATACATATTTAATAATGACCAAAATACAGGAAGACGGTGAATTTAAAAATATTTTGCTGAGTATTAAAGAAGCTATATTTTAAAAACATAAAGAGCTTGTAAGTGAAAAATTTAAAGGACTTTGAATTCATGAAATGTTTGCCATTAATTCATCTAGTATTGTAGAGAATGTACGGATTGGATGCTATCTATTATAGCTTAAAAATATTTTTCTGTATTTCATTATATATTTTATCATAAATAATATTATTAATTTAGGTCTTATTTATTTCCCTCCCCTTAATATTAGTTTAGAATTATTTTTACGCTAATTAATTTTCACCACAGGAAACATTTTTTAGTAGATTTAGGGCAACATAGACAGTAGGGTTTTAAAAAAAAAAACTTTTCTTTTCATTGTGTTGAAAAGTTCAAAGTACATATAAAAACAAAAATTTTGGCACCTATTAGAACCCTTAATTTTTTAATTTTAATTACTTTGAAATGGCTCGTTTGCGCAACATCCTAGAGAGAGGATTCATAGGAAATTTCACGCTCTACAAAAAACGCCTGAAGGTCAAAGTTCCTCAGATCGCTCGTTTCAAAGATATCTGCGATCAAGAATAACACTAATAAAAAATTTTTAATATTTTCAAAAAAAAACTGCAAAAAAATATCATACTGTATATTTATTTTTTTTTTGTAAAATTACTTGTATTCTGTTAAACTGAGATGGTAAACTTTTTTTTGTAATTTACTAAATACGTACCTTACAAAAGCACAAATATATAAATATAAAGGTTAAAAATATCAAATAAACGATTTTTGGATCTCTTTTATAACAAATTTATTTTACATTTCATAAAGTTTATTATGTTAAATTAATTAAATCAGCTATAAAATTTGATCAATTTTTGTCATTAAAAAAATATCGATAGAGCTTTATTTAGCTCTGTCGATTAAATTAGTATACTCACTTCATTTGAGGGGCCGGATCGTATAAGGGCGTAAAGAATTTTCTCGTACGAAATCATAGTCCGCTGGAGGCTTCAAAACAAATTTTGGATTTAAAACTTTTGAAAGACATATCTGGACGTGAAATTTTATTGTGCATCTTTTTTCCTCTAGACAAAAAGTTGTAACTTTTTTAGTTTTCAAAATAAAACCACAAAACTGACTTTTTTGAAAGAATGGATTTTAATCCGTTTTTCACTTCAACCCTGCTCAATGCTTCAGTTTTTGAAATTTTTCAATGTACATTTTAGGGAATGTGCTTCAAGATGTCCTTCGAGTGAAAATATGATAGGAATTCAAAACCGTTGTTTTCAAAAATTATTATTAATTTTTTTCTGATGCTCGGCGCGAATCGAACACATGGAACTTTCAGCGTTTCGTTTAGCGAGAAAATTTTGAGCATGCACATACTTCTCGCTACAAAAATTTGGAGAAATGTATAATGAAGTTTTTTAGAAAGTTTCAGATCAAAATATTCAATAGTTTAGGAATAGTTATGATTTTAATGAACGTCAGCGATGGAGTTTTCGAGCTTCCTATGTACGCCGCTGTGCCATGTTCTCTCGCTAGAGAGTTTTTGCTTATAATATGATCTTATGAAATTTTTTAATTAATAACAGGTAAACAAAAATAAGTTACCAAAATATTCATGAGTTTTATTTAATTTTGAATGTATTTTTCCGGTTTCAATAGATTTAAATGTAGGATACTTTAATGTACACCTAATGTTTACACTGACGCGGATGAGATCGTGATCTCATCCACTGGGAATGTCCATGTGAGGTGCGTAAAAATCTTGGAAGAGATAGAAGCCTAAAATTTGCTGCACTTAATGCAGAAGGCGATATTGTTAAATGACAATATATAATGTTAAATGACAGCGGCTAAGATCGCCTTCTGCGGCCATCCCGCGCACACGGAAGATGACTAATGAACACAATTTTAATTTTTATTCTTAATAATTGAATTTTATTTATTAACACTGTTTTTCATTTTTTTTCTTTTTTGTATATGTGTATGTCCGTGTACGTGTGTGAAGTTGTGTTTGTCCTCGCCGCCCAATTTAAAAAATAATTGT
>JAAAKG020096258.1:0-16086 GCA_010014905.2 Druon quercuslanigerum
GTATTTTTAATATGTTTCAAATGCCATGGTATTTAAAACTTCCAAGAAATTTGAGAGATTTAAAAGATTTTGAGAGAGTTTGTAATAATTGAGGGTACTTCAAGTCTATAAGATTTTTCAATCGATTTTAATAAATTAAAGGAATTTTAAACTATTTTAAAGATTTTATGGAATTTTTGAATATTCCGTAAAATCTTAATGAGAATAAAAATATTTTAAGGGACATCACAATATTACAAAGTATTTAAAATATTTGTGGTTGTTTTGTAAGTCTAATATTTTTCAATCGATTACAATGATTTTGAGGTATTTGAAAGGATTTCAAAGATGCCATGATATTTTTATTACTTACAAGAAATTTAGAAATAAAGATTTTTAGGGATATCAAAATATTTCATAGAATTTGAAATATTTGAGGGTATTTTAAAACTCCAAGATTTTTAAATCGATTTCAATTATTTAAAGGTATATTTAAGGATTTCCAAGATGCCATGGTATTTTTAAACTTAAAAAAAATTCTAAAGAGATTAAAAAAATTTGTAAGAAATATCAAAAGATTGTAAAGAATTTGAGGCTATTTTGAACCCCTAAGATTTTTCAATCGATTTCAATTATTTAAAGGCATATTTAAGGATTCCCAAAATGCCATGGTACTTTTAAACTTCCAAAAAATTCGACAGAGATTTTAAAGATTTTTAGGGATATCAAAAGATTGTAGAGAATTTGAAGGTATTTTGAAACTCCAAGATTTTTCAATCGATTTCAATAATTTAAAGACATATTTAAGGATTTCAAAGATGCCATGGTATTTTTAATACTTCCAAGAAATTTGGGAAGAGAATTTGAAGATTTTAAGAGATATCAAAAGATTGAAAACAATTTGATATATTTAAGAGTATTTTAAAACTCCAAGACTTTTCAATCGATTTCAATAATTTAAAGGAATATTTAGCCATTTCCAAAATGCCATGGTATTTTTAAACTTAAAAAAAAATTCTGAAGAGATTAAAAAATTTTGTAAGAAATATCAAAAGGTTGTTAACCCCAAGATTTTTTAATCGTTTTCAATAATTTAAGCATATTTTAAAAGATTTCAAAGATATCATGGTATATCAAAAGATTTCTAACAATTTGAAATAGTTAAGAATATTCATGCAAACTCCTGTGAAAAACAAGAATCCAAGAACCAAATTTGGACCAAAACCAACAAACAAAAAATACTCCACTTATAATCAGAACAAATTTTTTTTTTAATTCAAAAATTGTAGACAAAAATAAAAACAGGAAAGAAAAATGAGAAGGCAACAAACCACATCCTTTTGCTTCTCTTTTTATATTTTTCGCCTTTTTTATTTTCATTATTATCAAATCACAATAAAAGAACAATGGAAATAAAAAATAAAAAATATAAAAATATAAATAGTAGCACCAAAGAACACGTGTTCTCTCTTTGATACCTGACATTTTTGTTTCACAGGAGTTTTCATTATTTTGATGATTGGACGTTAAATGAGATTTTTAATTTGGATTTTAATCACATTTGTATTTCTTAAATCTTACGTATGGGCAGGTAAAAAACTTCAAGATTTTGCATATACTTTACAACTGAAGAAATTTAAATGAGATTAAAATCAAATTTAAAATCCTAATTAACGTCCAATAAAAAAGTTAATGAATAGAATTCCTGAAAACGAAATCAAGAATCCAACGACCAAATTTAGACAATCAGCATAAAAAGTTCCCATTGCAATGTAAAAAATCCCCTTTTTCCCCTAAAACGAAAAGGACACAAATAAAAAAGAGAAAAGAAGAATGAGAAGGCAGCTAGATAAATCCCCTTCCTTCTCTCCTTTTTGTAAAAAAATATTCTCTTTTATACATAAGTTATCTTTAAATTCTTTCGTCTGTTTTATTTTATCATTATCAAATCACAACAACAAAAAATTCAAAAATAAAATCACCAACGTTTCGACACTCACTCAGCACCCATAGCAAGGCAAAAAAATTTTAAGACAGCAGGAACAGCACAGCTGCCTTCTTTTTAGGGGAAGAAGCGGAATTTTTTTCAGATTGCAGTGGGAACATTTTATGGTGATTGACCAAATTTGGTCATTTATAATATACACTTTTAACGTAACGTTAATATTAATTTTTTAAAGAAGTTAGTTATCTCTATTATTGAATTTAAATTGTTGCACAAAAGAATAAAAAAACTTATTTTCCAAAATTTTCGAAAACGTATTGGTAGATTTCGAATAAGCCCGCGCTTGTTGGCGCATGCGCAGTCGAAAACGTCGAGACACGCCAATTGTCATCTATCGGATATGAACAAACTAAAATGGAACCCTCAAAAAGAGTTCCTTTAGAGCCTATGTTCTAAAGGATTCCAAATTTTACTTGAGCCACAACATTACTATATACATTTTTCATCATTTATACATTTCTGTATTGTTCAGAAGATATTTTACAGGTGAAAGTAATTTTTATCTGTTAAATAAAAACAACACGGTCTTTTGATAGATGATCACTATGTCCCTAGATTAATTATTATTGATTTTCCTTTAGCACATTATTAAAATTGAAAGAAATTTTCATATGCTGAATATCATCATTGTTCAGGAAAATTACTATGATCATATACAAATAAGAAGATAAATCATTTATATTTTTACAACAATCTATATAAATCGTTCATACTAATACAATATTGATTGATTGTGATGAGAAGCGTTTTCAAGTGGACTTTGATTCGTTGTTTGTTATACGACAGATTAGGTGTCGCAGCACGTGTCCTGTCATGTGACAAGCGTGCAGAGCATGGTGTGTAAATATCCTTCGGAAGAGGCAACCAATTACGGTCGGATCTCGTAAACAGATTTTAAATAAGGGAAAAGCAGTTCAACAAAAGCTCATGAGAAAAAAAGTGCACATGAGAAAAAAAAGTGGACATGAGAAAAAAAGTGCACATGAGAAGAAGGGATGATCTAAAAAGAAGAATTGTCAAGCATCAATATTTTCCGGAATAAAATCGATACACGTTTGTCTATCCCTTTTTAAATTATTTTGCAGGCTAAAGAAGATGTTCTATATAAAGAAATCGACCCTCTGTATCACATCACACAATCATGTAATTTTCACACCATAGTATATGACCAATCAGTCTACCCATCGTTAAGGATATAACCACCTACAATTGCATTCTTTTCGCCTCAGGGGAACGACATTCTATACCATGTAGGTTCCTTGTAATCCTATAGACCCTGTGCATATCATCCCCTATCCCAACATCCCATCTGAACCACTACCACACACATACATATTACAATCTACAGACACACCCCATACAGGGGGAGTAGCCTCGGACAATATATATCAGTTTATAGTGATAAAAAGCAAACACGAGAAATAACGCGAGGAATTACTGAACCGAACAATATGTCCCTCGTCTCCGGGGAGACGGGAAATGCGAATCCTCTATTGACAATATTTTTACTTTCTGACCAACGAGCCATCGTTTTATTTCGAACTGGGTGGAGGAGAGTGGGTTATAGAGGAAAATGTCTTAACAGGTGATGAACAGAGGCAAATTCGAGAAATGGAATATTACAGATTCATAATTGTCGAAGAGGCTTTTATGATGATTAATCTTCATCTCAAAATGTTGGTTCAGAGTCAAAAATTTTTTTCTACACAGAAAAAAGTTGGATTTCCAGTGGAATCTACACTGCAAGCAATGGTAAATTTCCCATGCATGTGTTGGAAGTAATTAACCTATACGCGTATTGAAATTTTTCCATACCACGGTATGGGAAAATAGTTGTACGTGTATGGGAATTTTTCCATACAGGGTTAGTATTTTCCCATACTTGGGAATGGGAAATATGCCAATTTTCCGATACATTGGTTGTATTTTTCCCATACCCGGGTTGCATTTTTCCCATATCGAAACATGGAAAAAATGCCAATTGTACTATACCCATTTTTTCCATACTACAATTAAATGCCAATATTACCTTTTTCCTTTTTATTCTTAAAACATTTGATTGAAATATCCAAACTTTACTTATGCTACATTACATTGAAAAATGCCTAATTGCACTGAATCTTATTGAACTCACAATATTTTACTGTTTCACTACGAACAATCCAAAATATTTCACAAGTTTGTACTAAAACTATTGGGGATAAGACGCTCGAGCCTATGATTGTATTATACGAGTATTCTACTCATTCACTTTATACACCATAATTACTGCGCATGCGCGCTTCACTCAGCAGCGCATTCTACAGCCGCGCATCAAAGTTCCATGAACGATTGGAAAATTTTCGTAAAATGGTATTTTACAAGCTACATGATTTTTCAATCGATTTAGAATTGAAGGCAATTTAAAGGATTTCAAAGATTTGATGTTATTTTTATAGATATCAAAAGATTTCAAAGTATTTGAAATAATTAAAGGTATTCTTACCAGCTGCAAGATTTTTTAGAATTAAAGGCATTTTGAAGGATTTCAAAGATTTTTTGTTACTTTTATAGATATCAAAAGGAATCTTTCATAGAAAAAAAAAAGATTTGAAGGGATATCAAAAAAATCGAAAGTATTTTAAAAATTTAAAGGTTATTTCAAAAGCTGCAAAATTTTTTTTAATGGATTTCGAATTAGAGGCATTTTGAAGGATTTCAAAGATTTTTTGTTCTTTTTATAAATATCAAAAGGAATCTTTAATAGAAAAAAAAATATTTTAAGGTATATAAAAAGATATCAAAGTATTTGAAATATTTTGAAGGATTTCAAAGACTTTTTATTATTTTTATAGATATCAAAGGGAATCTTTAATAGAAAATAAAAAGATTTTCAAGAGTATCAAAAGAATATAAACAATAAAAAAATAAAAATATATAAAAATATAAAAAATATTGAAAAGATATCAAAAGATTTCAAAGAATTTAAAATATTTGAGGGTATTTTAAAACTCCAAGATTTTTAAATCGATTTCAATAATTTAAAGGCATATTTAAGAATTTCTAAGATGCTATGGTATTTTTAAACTTCTAAAAAATTCTAAGCAGATTTAAAAAATTTTAAGAGATACCAATAGATTGTCAAGAATTTGAGGGTATTTTAAAAATCCAAGATTTTTTAATCGATTTCAATAATTTAAGCGTATTTTTAAAAATATTGTTGAAGGATTTCAAAGATTTTTTTTGATTTTTATAGATATCAGAAGGAATCTTTCATAGAAAAAAAAACGATTTTAAGGGACATGAAAAGAATTCAAAGTATTTGAAATATTTGAAGGTTATTTTAAAAGCTGCAACATTTTTTAATCGATTTCAAATTCAAGGCATTTTGAAGGATTCCAAAGATTTTTGTTGTTGGTTTGTTGTTATTTTTATAAAATATTTCACAATTTTGTATTAAAATTATTAGAATTTAGACGTTTGAGGCTATGATTGTATTATACGATTATTCTGCGCATTCTCCTCCATTCAACATGGTTACCGCGCATGCGCGCTTCACTCAGCTGCGCATTATACAGCCGCGCATCAAAGTTCTTTGACGAATGGAAAATTGGGGTAAAAGGGTATTTTACAAGCTGCAAGATTTTTCAATCGATTTAGAATTAAAGGCATTTTAAAGAATTTCAAAGATTTGTTGTTATTTTTATAGATATAAAAAGGAATCCTCAATAGAAAACAAAAAGATCTTAAGGGATATCAAAAGATTTCAAAGTATTTGAAATATTTGAGGGTATTTTAAAAGTCCAAGATTTTTCAATCTATTTCAATTATTTAAAGGCATATTTAAGGATTTCCAAGATGCCATGGTACTTTTAAAATTCCAAAAAATTCTAAAGAGATTTTAAAGATTTTTAGGGATATCAAAAGATTGTAGAGAAATTTATCTTTTTAAATGGAAATGTAATGTTTTCCGTAAAAAAATGTTCTGCTTTTTAGAAAATTGAAGTATTCTTTTTTTAAATGTTTCTGGTTGAAGAATCATCAGTGTGATTGAAAACTAATTATTTTGGCTAAAAATTCTTTATTCTTACTTGAAAATTAATTTTCTTAAATAAAAATGTAACTATTCTATTTTTGCTTGAAAATTTATATTTTTAGTTGAAAATTAAATAATTTTTCTGGCAACTCGTTTTTTGCTGTTCTTCAGTTGGAAATGTATATCTTTAATGAAACTATCTTTTTTGTTAGTAGATTCATCTTTTGAGTTAAAAATTAAATTATTTTGTTAAGAATCAATGTTCGATGTTGTTGAAAATCGATTGTTTTTACTGAAAATTTAATACTTCTATTTTTGGTAAAAAAATTTTTGTGGATAAAAAAAAAAATTTTAAATTCGTGGTTTTTTTCTGGTTGAAAATTCAGACAGCTGGTCCTTTTTCCGATGGTTCAAGTGACCGAAAATTAAAATAGCGAATATTAGGATACCGAAATTTATTTTAAGGAAAACTAATTTACCGAATAAGTAATTGACCGAAAACCATTTTAACGAATGATTAATTGACCGAAAATTATTTCGACGAATGTCGAATTATTCGAAAATAGTATAAGCGAAGATTCATTTTACCGAAAATCCATTTTACTGAAAGTTCAAATTTCCGAATGCCTAATTTCGCGAAGTTCCAGTTTACCGAAAAATCAGTTTAGCGATAAGTGATATATCCGAAAATCTTTTAAGCGAAGGTTCAAATATCCGAAAATGTAATAATTATTTATTTGCATTTAGATAAATGATAAAATAAACTGATTTTTTGGTAATCTGAACCTTCGCCAAATTAGGCCTTCTGAAAATTGCACTTTCAGTAAAGTGAACTTTCGAAAAAATAAATCTTCGCTAAAACTATTTTTGAATAATTCAACATTCGTTGAAATGGTTTTTGGTTAATTAATTATTATTATTATTAAATTTTTTTCGTAGAAAATTATTTCATGTGTTTAAAAATTCATATTTTGATCGTGAAAACTCGACCGAAATCCTTTTCAACAGAAAGTGAGACTATTTTTTTGTGAAAATTGACCTTTTTGATTTAAAACTTGATCTGTTTTAGAAGAAATTTCATTTTTCTTTTTAAAATGAAAATGCAACTTTTTGGTTGAAAATCATTCTTCATTGCTTGAGTGAATGTGTATTATCGAAATGTTTTTGAAAAAGTTTACCTTTGAATTTTTTAAATTTATTTTATTTTGAAGGTGCATTTTTAAAGGTTCAATTTTAAAGATTTGCAATTCAAAATCTTTCATCTAAACGATTCGCAGTTTATATTTTTTTAATTTTAAAAGATTTTCAACTCAAAGTTCTGCAATTCCGAAGACTCAACATTTAAAATTTTAATTTTCAGGATTTATATTTTAAGGGTATGTCATTTTGAATGTATTTAAAAATATGCTATTCAGTTTTAAAGATTTAAAATAAAAATCCTTCAACTTTTAAAATTTTTGAGTGAAGGCTTTTTAATATTTAATGTGTATTATAGAAATTTTGTTGAAATAGTTTAATCTTGAATTGTTTAAATTAAAATTAATGTAATTTTTAATATTTATATTCTAAACGTATCTCCAATAGTTTTCAGTTGATTTCAATAATTTGTATCTCAAAACTTCCAAGAAATTTTAAAGAGATTAAAAATATTTAAAGGATATCACAACATTTCAAAGAAGTTGTAATATTTGAGGGAATTTCAAGACTAGAAGATTTTTTAAATCGATTTCAATAAATTAAAGGGATTTTGAAGGATTTAAAAGATTTTATAGTATTTTTAAATATTCCCTAGAATTTTAAACTAAATAAAAAAATTTTAAGGGATATCAAAATATTTCAAAGAATTTAAAATAGTTATGGGCATTTTAAGACTTCAAGAATTTTTCAATCGGTTTCAATAAATTTAACGATTTTGAAGGATTACGATGATTTTGTAGTATTTTCAAAGATCCTGAGAAATTTTAACAGGATTTGAAAGATTTAACGCGATATCAAAAGATTTCAAAGAATTTGAAATGTTTTCTAAAATAAATAGCAATTCAAAGTTCTGCAATTTTGAAGATTTAAAATTCTAATTTTTAATTTTTAGGATTTATGTTTTAAGGGCATAAAATATTAAATAATTTTAATAATATGTAATTCATTTTTGAAGATTTAATATAAACATTCCTTCAATTAAAAATTTTTTTAATTAAAGGCTTTTAAATATTTAATGTACATTATCGAAAATTTTTTGAAATATTTTAATCTTGAATTGTTAAAATTAAAATTGATTTCATTTTCAAGATTTATAATTTGAAAGTATGTAATTTTAAACTGTTTTTGCAATATTTAGTTTAAGTACGAAGATTTAAAATTTAAATTTATTAATTTTTCAGAATTATATTTTAAAGGTATGTAATGTTGAATTTTTTTTATATATAATTCAGTTTTGAAGATTTACAATGGAAAATTCTTAAATTTTTAAAATTTTCAATTTAAAGACTCTTTAATGTTTAATGCACATTATTGGAATGTTTTTGAAATACATTAATTTTAAATTATTAAAATTCATTTCATTTTCAAAATGCAATTTTAAAGGTTCAATTTTGAAGATTTTCAATACAAAATTCTTGAATTTTAAAGACTTGTGATCTAAAACTCTTCAATTTTGAAGATTTACAATTGAAAGCTCTTCAGTTCCAAATTGATGATAGTTGAAATGAAAATCATAAAAAAGAGAGCATTTTTAAGTAAAAAAAAATCTTTGAATTTTAAAGATTAAAAGTTCCAAGTTCTACAATTTTGAAGATTTACAATTCAAGATCTTCCATCTAAATGATTCGTATTTTAAATTTTTTCAATTTTAAATATTTTCAACTCAAAGTTCGGCAATTTTATAGATTTAAAATTCAAATTTTTCATTTTTAGGATTCATATTTTTAAGGTGTTTGTAATTTTGAATGTGTTTAAAAATATGTAAATCAGTTTTAAAGATTTAAAACAAAAAATCCTTCTTATTTTAAAATTTTCAAATAAAGGTTTTCAATATTTAATGTGTATAATCGAAATTTTTTTGAAATAGTTTAATCTTGAACTTTTAAAATTAGAATTAATTTAATTTTCAAGATTTATATTCTAAAAGTATGTCCAATACTATTTTTACTACATCTAAGATGCCACGGTATTAAAAAACATCCAAGAAATTTTAAAGAGATTTAAAAGATTTTGAGAGATATCAAAACATTTCAAATAATTTGTAATAGTTGAGGGCAATTTTAAACTGCAAGATTTTTCAATCGATTTAAAATTAAAGACATTTTGAACGATTTTAAAGATTTTATAGTTTTTTTTTAAATAGTCCGTGGAATCTTGAAGAGAATAAGAAGATTTTAAGGGCTATCGAAAGATTTCAAATAATTGAAAATATCTAAAGGTATTTTAAAACTCTAAAGATCATTTAATAGATTTCAATAAATTGAAGGATTTTAAAGGGTTTGAAAGATGCCATGGTATTTTCAAAACTTCCAAGACATTTTAAAGAGATTTAAAAGATTTTGAGGGATATAAAAAGATTAAAAAGAATTTGAAATATTTGAGTGTATTTAAAACTCTAAGATTTTTTATTCGATGGCAGTAAATTAAAGTAATTTAAAAATAGTTCGAAGATTTTATGGCATTTTTAAAGATTCGAAATAATTTTGAAAACATTTTAAGAGATGTCAAAAGATTTCAAAGAATTTGAAAATAGCAACTGCAATTTTGAAGATTTAAAATTCTAACTTATTAATTTTTAGGAATTTCATTTTAAATTGACGTAATTTTTATTGTTTAAAAAAATATGTTATTTATTTTTGAAGATTTTAAAGGAAAAATTCTTCAATTTTTAAGATTTTCAATTGAAGGTGCTTCAATATTTTATGTGTATTATCGAAATTTTTTTGACCTAGATTAATTTGAAATTGTTAAAATTAATTAAATTTTCAAGATTTATAATTTAAAAGTATTTTATTTTAAACAGTTTTTTCAGAATGCAATTCGATTTTGAAGATTTCGAATTCAAATTGAATAATTTTTCAGATTTATATTTTAAAAGTATGTAATTTAAAATTTTTTATATGTAGTTCAGTTTTGAAGATTTATAATGAAAAATTCTCCAATTTTTAACATTTTCAATTTGAGCACTCTTCAATATTTAATGTGTACTATCAAACAAAATTTTGATATATTTCAATTTGGAATTGTTAAAATTTATTTAATTTTCAAGATGTATGTTTTAAAGATGCAATTTTGAAGATTTACAATTAAAATTTCCTTAATTTTTAAAAATGTATAAATAAAAATTCTCAAATTATGATTTTGAAAATCAAAAGTCAGGCATCTTTTATTTCTAAATCTTTCGAATTGATAAAATTTTATATGTAAATCGTCAGAAACGCAGAATTTTTAATTGTAAAATATATAAAATTTATATTTTTTTATCTCAAACGTTTTAAATAAGAAAGCTTGTATTTTATATACAATTCAATAATACAAAAATACAATTCAAATTTTTACATTTTTGTAGAGTTACAATGAAAACTTCTTGAATTTAAAGAATGCAGATTTGCATATTATTCCATAATTAGGACTTATATTTTATAGGAAATTAATTTTTAATATATTTTTAATATTTTAATTTTGAAGAATCACAACTAAAAAATTCATCATCAATATTTAAAATTCAAGACTCTCCATTATTTTTATAATAATAATAATAATTATTATTATTATTACCAATTTTTTTTTAAATCTAATTTTAAAGCAGCTTGAGGGAAAATCGAACTTTTTTATGGAAAATATGGATAAGAATGTTATAACTATTATTAAATTTTATGAATGATGAATAATACGAAATTCCAATTGGGGGTTTTAAAATAAAATTGTACAATTAACTTACAATTATAGAATACATTAAAAAGCAAGAATCAATTGTTATAAATAATAAGCAACTTATTTTTCTTTATTTTTTAATAAAATTCTTATCAACATGTTAGCATTTGGCTTGAAAAAATAACTTAAGATATTATTAGATTATATTAATTAATATTCAAGATATTGTTTATAAGCTCCACTGGAAAAACAAAATGTCTTGCCTTTGTTCGTTGGACTGATTTATATTAATTAATTTGGTAAAAAAATCAATGTATTTAGTTGAAAATTAACTTTTTCGTAGAAAATTCGTATTTCTGTGCTACAAATTATATTATTTTGATAGAAAACTCAACAATTTGGTAAATTATTTTTCATTTTTTGAATGATAAATCTTTCTTGGTTGAAAATCTGATTTTAATTTATAATTAAAAAACTTTTGGTTGAAATATCACCTATAATAATTTTTGATAAAAATTCATTTTTTTCGTAGTTAACCAAAAAAGGTAAATTCATATAAAAAATTTAATAGTTGATATTTCAACCAATAAAGATGTTTTAACCAAAACAGTTGCATTTTTGTTTAAAAATTATTCTATTTATAATGAAAAAGATACATTTTGGAACCAAAAAGGCAAATTTTTAACAAAATAGTTGAAATATTATACAAAAAAGTTTTTTCAGTCGAGAAAGAAAAAAATAGTTAAATTTTTCACTGAACAGGATGATTGATGACCCTTTAATTTCCAAAAATTAATCAATTGAAAAAAAAATTTAATTTTTAGCCAAATAATAAAATTTGTAACTAAAAAATAATTAAAATTGTTAAAAAAATGTTTCCCATTTATGTATTAATTTTAATCAAGATGAATTCTAAATAAAAAATATAATAGCAGAATTAAAAAAAAAAGAATTAATTTTCATCCCGAAAAGATGACTTTTCTTCAGACCAGTTGTAGTTTTATGTCAAAAATATGAATTTTCAATAGAACACTTAGTATACAACCAAACAGTTGAATTTTAAAGCAAATCGATAATAATCGCATCGATAATATTTGTAATATTCAATGTTAATCTATAATATTAAATAATAATACATACTTACTAATTTTTACTGAAAAATTAAATTTGTTGCTATTAAATTACTTAACTAAGCAGTTGGCAAAATTTGAGGTTAGAATTGGAGGTTGCAGTAAAGTAATTGAACAAATTTTTTTAGAATAAATATTGAATTGAACAGCAAGCGTAACGCTTATAAATAATATTTTTGATATTTAACTAAAACAATACTGTGAAATTTAAATAAAAACATGGTGATAGCGATCGTCTTAGTAATTGGAAACGAAATTTTGCAACTCAGGTTGAAGTGTCTGCAACCGAGAGAGTCAGTGACAGGTCGCCCCGATTTAATCAACCTCATTAAAAATTTGTCTAAATGCGGGACATTAAAATATTTGTAACATATTGCATAAAATCGTTAAAAAAGTTAAGAATTTTATTCTTAACCCTCAAGTGCTAGAACCTAGAAATTTTCCGTTTTAACTAGAACGGGTCCAGTAGACCCAAGCATGCTTTAAACTAAACTATCTCTGGTTTAAATAGACCTACCTTTGTTTTCTTTTTTTAAATTGTAGCCTAGAGTCTCGCCAAAATGTATATTGTAAAAATAGATCTAGTAGTGACGAAATTTTTCATTAATACAAAGCTATAAAAGTTAAGCGCAAAGTTTTTGAACACAAAAGATACTCCACGATAATTATTGCTGCCACACTATAAGGCATACTTTTTACATTGTCCCAGTAATTATCAGTTTACCTAAGCTAGGTTATCCTGACATGCATTATTTAGAAGATTCATAAAACTCTTCCCTCCGGAGAGATATATTTTTGTCAAGATTTCCAAGCCAGAAATAAAGTGAAGCGCAGAAAAATCGGTACCCTGTGGTGCTCTTGTAAGCAGCGACTAGTGAGGTAAACTCGAGTGTCTAGGATGTCAGGGAGAGGGTAGGAAGGGTTGTGGGTTAGTGAATAAGAAGGGATAGAAGGAGCGGGTAGAGCCGACGAAAGAGAGCCTCAGGGGATGCTTTTTCCTCGGTCTGAGCATTCCTCAGTGGGCGACGCTCAGCTGTGGACTGGTTCAGTACTGAGAGCTCTGACGGCTCACACTGCACAGGCAAGAAGTAGACAATTCACAATTAGCAAACACAAACAGAACTACGAGTGGTTTCAAGTTGCTTTGCTCTGCTGACGCCGGAAGCAAACGATGGGGAGATCCTGAAAACGCTAGTCGCGTTAGGGCCGTCTTCTAAGTTTCTGGCACCTGTACTTTCACTCATCAGATTTCAAGGAGAAGAGTTTGAAGGTTCTTTCAATTTTAATCGATAATTTTAGAGTCTTTCAAGTTTTCAAATTGTAGTGGAATGGACGGATTACAGGAGTGAAACAATTTTGATGGAGAATATTCCTCATCCTTTACTGTGGCTTCGCTGGAGATGAAGAATATGAAGGAATATAGGGTGGTTCCTTTTTCAGCAAAGATATTCTTTGTAGTTTTCAAAGGTGCAGTCTTCTATAATTGTCATTTAGAAGATGGTAATTGCCAGTTGTAAAATGATCACCAGAATGATGATTTCAAAGATAGACCTTGTCTGGAAGAGCATTTCAGATTAAAACAATATATTCTTATGTCAATGACGATACCTCTGATAATCTTTTGTTACCATTTCTCAGAGCCAACTGGATATGAAAGGTATAATAGAATACAAAGATGGTTAAAGATGCAAAGATGTTCCTTGCAATTTTCAAATCTAAAGTGTGCTATAATTATCATATTGATGATGATAATTTTCATCTGTGACAATCATACATGAGGACCATCGGCAATGATTGTAAGATACGGATGATTTTAAAGATGATTCCTGTTTGGATGACTATCTGCGATTAAAACAAGACATGCTTATGTCACTGATGATACCCATGCTAATCTTTTGTTACAATTTCTTAGAGCCAGCTGGAGGTGAATGGAATAAAAGAATACAAGATGGTTTCTTTTACCGCAAAGACGTTCTGTATAGTTTCCAGTGGTTAAGTGTGCTACAATTGTCATTTTTATTATGATAATTGTTATCTATGAAATAATTGTATGCCATCAAGATGATTTTGAAGATGTTCCTTGTCTGAAAGATCATTTTTAGCATAAAGCAATAGCTGCCTTATGTCAATAACGATATGTATGCTAATCTTTTGTTAAAATTTCTTAGAGCTAAATAAAGAAGGATGATATAAAAGAATACAGGGTGTTCCCTTTTTCGCAAATAAATTTTTGTAGTTTTCAAATTTAAAGTGTCCTACAGTTGTCATTTTGTTTATGGTATCATCGACAAAGACGATGCCATGTTCTAACGGATATATAGCCGAATCATTATCAGAAAAGTTTATGATAATTTCTTATGAAATTTGTGGACGAATGCGGATCTGGAATGAAGTTCTGAAAGAGAAAACTAATTCCATTAAGTTGAGTATTTAGTTCACCCGGTATACATGCGCATCGGGCTTTCTGTTGCGTTGGAACACTTGAAGCCCCAACCAGTTACGGCAACAATAGGCTTTGTCTTCGCTCCGTCGGCTCTCGCAAATTGGTAGAAATCTTGATTAAAGGTGCAATTCCGCTGCTGCCTGCGGACAAATATGAATTGCACCCCTGATGCTTCCACCCCCTCTGAGCCCTGTCGCCAGATGGAAATAGGAAAAAGTGCTGCCTTCCAACATTCTCCTCTCAGCGTTCAAAGACGTCTGAGGTAATCGCTCTTTCGCTCTCGAAATGGTGCCCGAAATGTTTACCACTTTATTACTGGCGTTTGGCACTTCATTGCAAGGATGTATACTGGGTGGCATAAATTACTGGATATTTAATCATCATTATTATTCCAAATTTTAAGTATATTTTGTGGGTGAAAGTCCAAAAATTGGAATAATTCGATTTACAAATTATGAAAGTTAAAATAACAATTGGATCTGCTGCTCGAGGCTTAAAAATTGAAATTTCATTATATTTTTTTGTAATAAAATTATTGAAACAAATGATTACTTTAGAAAATTTCCAAGGTTTTTTATGGGGTTTCAAAAGATATAAGAGATTTCTACAAATGAATGGGTTTCGTAGGATTTCAAAGGTTTGAAAAGATTTTCAAATAGTACAAGGAATTTCACAGAACTTTAAATGTTTCCAAGAATTGCAAAGAAATATCATCAGATTTCATGTAACTTATGAGGATTTTTTAATAGCTTTCTATAAATTAAAAGAATATTCGAGGATTTAAAATATTTAAGTGTATTTTTAAAGGTTCCAAGAAGATTTCAATATATGTTAAAAAATTGAAAGAATTTTAGAGGATTTTAAATATTTTAGGGTGTTTTAAAAGATTCCTAGGGATTTTTAAGTTTTTTTTTGTTTTTTTTAAAGACTCTGACGAGTTTCCAAGTTAATTTATAAAATCAAGAAATATTCCATAAAAGTTTAAATTTCCAAGAACCTTAGGATATTTTAAAAGATTCAAATTAATTTTTAATTTTCAAGTATTTTAATGATTTTTGGTATATTTCAAGATTGGTCACAATCTTTAATATAATTCCATAAATTTAAGGGATCTCAGGGGTTTTTCGAATTAAAAAATATTTAGGGTATTTTAAAAGTTTCTAAAAAGTTTTCGATAGATTTAAATAAATCGAAGGAAGTTCAAAGGAATTTCAATATTTAAGGGTATTTTTAAAGATTCCAAGGAATTTTTCTATAAGAGTTCCATGGCGTTTTGAATTTAAAAAGGGATTTCAAAGATTTTAAAGATTTTAGAGATATCAAGGAATTTTCAATAGATTTAAATTGATAGAAGGTATTTCAAAAGTTTTAAACAATTTAGAATATTTTAGAAGATTCTAAAGTTTTTAGTAGTATTAATTATACAGGATAAGGAAAAAGTATAGAAACCCCAGAAAATTTTAGAAAATTTATAATAGAAAATTAAAATTAACATGAAGTCTTTAGTAATTTTGCCCGGGGAATTTATTGGTGACATTGGATTTGACCTTGGACCTCGCTGTCAAGGTTATTTCAAGAACACTATAATTTTTTTGAAATGGGAACACCCTATTTTGACATCGGCAATCGAAAGAGCGGGAAATTTTACGTTCAGATATGCATT
>JAAAKG020096269.1:0-16085 GCA_010014905.2 Druon quercuslanigerum
GAGGGGAGTTGGCGAGAAAGTGTTTGATGGAAGTAGAAGAGAGGAGAGGGAGGGCGACAGAATTAACGAGATGGGAAAAAGAAAGGAGAGAGTTCTTAAATGCTAGAGACATGGAAGACGGGGCTGGAGTAAACTATGAAGAATTGGAAAAAAAGGACTAGGAAAGACAATTAATAGAAAGATGGGGATGATTGAGGTATCAAAATATAATAAATGGTATAAGATGATAAAAAAGGAAGGTTTACCAAAGTATTTAGAGAAGGGATAGGGAGAGAGAAGGTGGACCAGAATAGCAAGATTTAGATGGGGAAACGAGGTAAGAGAGGGGAGGTATTGGGAAAAGGAAGAGAAGAGAAAGTGTAGAATATGTGAATGTGAGGAGGAAACATGGGAGCACGTATGGGAAGGATCTAGAAGAGGAATGGAGGATAAAGGAAGCTAGCAAGAGAATGTGGGTAAGATTCTAAGGAAGGATGGATTAGGAGAAGGATGGATGAAGGAGTTGGAGGGTGCTAGGGGAGCGAATGAGGGTGAATGAAAGAATAAGGAAACGGAAGTCGTCTAGTTTAGAAGCGTAAAGATTGTAAGTAATGGATCTGTAATAGCATAAGTAGACTAAGATGCGTTTGCGTTCTCATTCTCTCTCTCTCTCGCTTGCACATGCACTCTCGCTTTCGACCGCTCGTTCGAGTTAAGAAACTAGATAGATATAAGACTTTATGTAAATAGTTGTAAATATTTGTAAATATTAAGGTAAAAATTTTCTTTTTTTTGTTTAATATTTAAGCGGAAATATTGTAAGGAATGGAAGCCATATAAACCCTTAAAGGACACATTATGAATAAAGAAGATTTAGAATTAAAAATTTGACTTTTATTCATAGACTTTCCTAAAAAAAGAATTTTTAATTGTTTCTTTTTAATAAATAAATTTTAGCTTTTAAATTTCGAGGATTGATAAATAAGGACTCTTTAATTTAAAGATTTTGAAGATCAAATCTCAGATTTTGAATTTTAAATCTTCCAAATTGATAAAATTCTCTTTTTTTGAAAATATTATTACAGCATGAGATTCTGAATTACCTTGTTAATTTTTTCTTACCTTCTAATTTTCGCTGGGACAAAATAGTATATATAAATAAAACCTACAGATTAATGAAAGTAAATAAAATATAAAATTTAATTTAAAAAATTAAAATTATATATTAAGAATTATTATTAATTAAATTTTGTAGCATTTTACATTGAATCATATATTTTAGTTTGATAATTAGGCAGTCAAAATAAGTAACTTTTTGCTTGAAACAGAATTATGTAGATTTATAGAAGAATCCAGAACACTCCAGGATATTTTTAAAAAGTAAGAAAATTTAAAGAATAATAAATAAAAATATTTTGAAACTCAAAACTTTCCATCAGATTTTCAACCCTTTTTAAAACTGGTAGAATACTTATAAATAACGCAAAAATGTTTAAAAATTCGAGATCATTCTGAAATTTTCGAGACTAATCCATAAATGTTAGATAATATCAGGTCTGGGATAGTTCGGCCACATAAGGTAAAAAGAAAAAGTTAATTCTTATTATTGTTTTAATTTTTTATTTTCCAAAATTTGTAACAATTAAAAAAGACAATTTTTCTATCGACTCTTAATGCCAAATTTATTACGTGTGATTTGATACTTTAATTAGTTTCGTTATATTTCCCCATTATGACCTCTTCCCCACCCCTGGAAGCATTTAATAATATTCCCCTTAAGGTCTTAGCTGGGACAAAAAATCCCGAAAGAATGAGAAAAGTAGAAGAGCAGCAAGAGTAGAATGGCAATTAGATAAAACGAGCACAAAAAATAAATTTTTCTCCTTGCTGACTCACCATGGTTATAAAAGTGACACCTCGTGCAATACGCAGCCAGAATCGTAAACACAAACTTCGCTCATCTCACTGCTTGATCGCCTCGGCACTAATTTATCAAAAATTTTCTTTATTTTTCCTGATCATTAATATTTATATAGTAAAACTCTAATCTTGTAATATTTTTAATATAAAATCTTTAATGAAAGATATAAAAATTTATTTATTTATTTTATTTTATTTTTTGTCGCAAAGCACCTACAAAAACGGGTTTCGTAATCTATGAGGACGCTAATTAAGTCGTTCAAACCTCCCCCTCCTGCACTTTCCTGCCCCTACTCTTCCTACTTTCTACTATTTTCTCTCCCCCACTACTTCTTACCTTCTTTTTCTAACTCCTTCCTCCTATACCTAACTACTCACCCGCATTATTCCCCTAGCCCTCTCCTCATTTCCCCTCACAACCACTCACTTACCCCTTTTCTCCTCCCCTCATTTCTTCCTACTTTCCCTCATCTCATCCACACTTACTTCCCCTACTTTACCCTCAGTCCCTCTAAGCCCCTTATTCTCCCAAACTCCCTCTCTTAATTTACTCTCTATTCCCCTTCTTATTCCCCTTACTGCGTTACACTTAATTACCCCTAATTTCCCCCATATCTTCTTTCCTAATTTCCCCTAATTTACCTTACAACCACTCACTTTCCCTATTTCTCCTCCCCTGATTTCTCCCTACTTTCCCGCATCTCATCCACATTTACTTCCCCATTAGTCCCTATAAACCCCTCATTCTCCCAAATCCCCTTTTCCTAATTTACTCTCTATTTCCCTTCTAATTCCCCTTACTGCGTTACACCTAATTACCCCTTATTTCCCCCTTCATCTTCTTTTCTAGTTTCCCCTTATTTCCCCTCACTTCCACTCAAACCGCTCACTCTCCCTATTTCTCCTCCCCTCATTTCTCCCTACTTTCCCTCATCTCATCCACACTTACTTCCCCCTAAGTCCCTATAAACCCCTCATTCTCCCAAATCCCTTTTTCTTAATTTACTCTCTATTGCAATTCATATTCCCCTTACTGCGTTACACTTAATTACACCTAATTTCTCCCCACATTCTCTTTCCTAATTTCCCCTTATTTCCCCTCACTTTCCATCACAACCACTCACTTTCCCTATTTCTCCTCCCCTGATTTCTCCCTACTTTCCCGCATCTCATCCACAATTACTTCTCCCTCAGACCCTATAAACCACTCATTCTCCCAAATCCCCTTGTCTTAATTTACTCTCTATTCCCCTTCTAATTCCCTTTATCGTGTTACACTTAATTACCCCTAATTTCCCCCACATCTTCTTTTCTAATTTCCCCTTATTTCCCCTTATTTACCCTTATTTTCCCTCACGTCTTTTCACAACCACTCACTTTCTCTATTTCTTCTCCCCTAATTTTTCCCTACTTTCCCTCATCTCATCCACACTTATTTCCCCCTTAGACCCTATAAACCCCTCATTCTCCCAAACCTCTTTTTCTTAATTTACTGTCTATTCCCTTTCTAATTCCCCTTACTGCGTTACACTGATTACCCTTAATTTCCCCCCACATCTTCTTTCCTAATTTCCCCTTATTTCCCCTCACTTCCCCTTATTTTTCCTCACTTCCCCTCACAACCACTCACTTTCCCTATTTCTCCTCCCCTCATTTCTTCCTTCTTTCCCTCATCTCATCCACACTTAGTTCCCCCTCAGTCGCTCTAAACCCCTCATTCTCCTAAATCCTCCTCTCTTAATTTACTCACTATTCCCCTTCTAATTCCCATTACAGCGTCACACTTAATTACCCCTAATTTCCCCCCGCTTTATCTTTTCTAATTTCCCTTAATTTCCCCTCAATGCCCCTTTTATAATTTCCCCTTTTTCCCCAACTCAAGCAGCCTTCATTTTCACTATTTCCTCTGCCCATATTTTCCCTCACTTCCCCTCCTGAAAATAAATGTGGAATGGAGAGACACCCGACTGAAATTATAATAGTTTATGTCCGGGGATAAAAACCCTAAAAGTTAAAAGTGTATAATTTTGACTAATATTTTTTTTAATTTAAAAGAATTTAAAAGAAATTGATTCATGAGTCTCCAAGAAAATTTCAGTTATATTGTAGAATTGAAGAAATCTGAATATGCCATTGATTTCAGTTTAAAAAAATGCGTTAGAATTGAATGTAAGTTTAAAAGACTTCCAAGAATAATTTAAAAAAAAAATGAAAAAAAGAATCAATTGAATTAAGTAAAATTAAGTTAATGTATTTAGAAGAATTCAAATTTTTTTTTTAAATTCAAGAGAAGTCCATAGAATATTTTAAATACATTTAAATCCCTTCAAATTACTTGATTCGCTTAAAAACTGCTTGAAATTATTTAAAATACCCTAAGATATTTTTTGTAGCTCTTTTAATTCCTTGGAACTTAAAAAAAAAATACATTAAAATCTTTAAAATCCTTTGGAATCACTTCAAAATTTTAAAATCTTTCAAGAATTTATTGGGATATTATAAAATATCCTCAAATGTTTAAAATAGCCTAAAAGTGAAATTTTTTTAAATATCCTAAAATATTACAAATATTAAAAGTACTTTGAAACTTTTTAAAGTTCTTTGAAAACCCTTAAAAATTTCGAAAATGCCCTAAAATCTTTTAAAATCGTCTGGACTCACTTCAAACTATTGAAATCTACTAAAAATGCATAAGGTTTTTTAAATTACTTAAAATCTTTTGAAATTCCTTGAAATTTTCTAAAGCTCTTAAAACTTCCTTAGAGTTTTTAAAAATAATCGAAAATCTTCTAATTTTTTGAAATCCAGGCAAATTATTGAAATCAATTGAAAGTTTCTTGGAATGCTTCAAAAATACCTATACTATTGCAAACCTGAAAACTGCTAAAAGCTCTTTAAAATTCCTTGGAATTAAAAGAATTCCCTAAAATCGTTAAAACTCTTTGGAATCACTTCGAATTATTTAAATCTTGCAAAAATACCTATACTATTGCAAACCCTTTTAAATATTTTGAAATCCCTAAAAACTGCTAAAAGCTGTTTAAAATTCCTTGGAATTAAAAAAATTCCCTAAAATCGTTAAAACTCTTTGGAATCACTTCGAATTATTAAAATCTCTTAAAAATTCCTTGCGATCTTCTAAAATGCCATAGAATATTTTAACTCCTTTTAAACATTTTAAGTAACTTAACATTTTTTTTTAAAATACCCTAGGATATGTAAAATCCTTTGGAATCATTTAAAGTGATTAAATTGTTTTTTAAATTTATTGGAATTTTTTAAAATACCCTAGAATATTACAAATCCTTCAAAATTATAGAAAATACCTTAAAAGTTTGTGAAGCTCTTTTTAATCCTTTTTAAAATCCTTTGACATTTTTAAAGCTCTTAAAAATTCGTTGGAAGTTTATAAAATTCCCTACAATTTTTCAAAGTTTTGGAAATATATTGAAATATATTTAAAATATTAAAAATATTTTCTGAACTCTTGGAAAATTTATTATTATACAATTATTTATATCATATAAATTCTTAAACCCCACATGATAATATTTGTTCAATGCCCTTAAAATCATTCAAATCCTTTCAAACTACTTAAAAATGTATGAACCTCTTGAAATTCCTTGGAATCTTCTTAAAACCCTTATAACTTTTTTAAGCTTTTGAAAATTAGTTGGAATTTTAAAAAAGAATCTATAATCTTTAAAATCCTTTAAATTATTTATATCTTTACAAAAATCTTCGGAATCTTTAATAATACCATACAATATTTTAAATCCTTTAAAAATCTTTTATAATCCCTTAAATTTTTTTAAAGCTCTTGAAATTTTTACGAACTTTTAAACATATTTTAAAATTATTTGAAATTCCTTGAAATTTCTTCAAACCATTGAAATCTATTAAAAATTTCTTGGAACTTGTAAAATACCTTAAAAGATTAAAAAAAACTAAAGAAAATTCAGAAATAGGTTCATAAAAAATTTGAATTCAATAGTGAGTAACCCTTGAGGAAATTTATTCAATAAAAAATGACTAACGTTAAATTTTTATTTAAAAAAGTTACTAGAATTGACTGCGTGGCACCCCTAATTATTTATAACAATTACTTAAAAAGCTCTCTATACAAATTTTCTAGCTTTTAAAAAAATTTGTCTTCAAAATTCCTGAGTTCTTTTACTTCATCTGAAAATTTGTATTTAGAAGCCTTGTTTAACGCTAAAAAAAACTTGTAAAACCTTTTCTATTACGAAATAATGATCAAATTTTACTAGAATAAAATATGATGACCCTTCGAAGATTTTAGAAAAAAATTAACTTGACCGAGGATCGAACCTTCGTGAAGGCATTAGAGACCACAACAGAGCTTTCTAAGCTAAAGTAAATAAACTGAGCTAAAATGTCTATAAATGATAACATGTGGTACAAATGGCTGTAAATCAATACGAAATACAATAAAACCCGTTTTTCTTTCTAGAAAATGGTTCGATGAGAATTATTAGAATCGAAAGAGACCTGGTGGCTGGCTCGCTCGTGCTGGTAATTTATGGGATAAGCAATCGAGCGGACTCGAACCAATTGGAGGCCCTGAAACCGATCGCGATAGCCCAGTGCCCGAGACAATGAGTTCCGGCCATTATGGGTTACCGATTACGCCGATAAGACTACACACCTTCTTCTGCGAGACCGCCACCCACCTAGAAGGAAGTGCACTAGTATAGGTTATACACTATATTTTCTTCTTCATTTTTTTTAATCTTTTCTCTTTTCTGCACCCACCGCAATCCCTCCACCACTAACCTTCTAACGACGTTCCGCAAAGAATAATACGAATCCCAGAAGCTGCTTCTGCTTTACGAGCAGGGCCGTAGGTAGAAGGCTGAAGAAAATTGAAGGTTTTATGGGTATTAAAAAATATGCTTCTAGCATTTCGCGAGCCTGGACACTTAGAGGTTGAATACATTTTACCCACCATCGTATACTTTTATGTTCCTTCAGGTGTTATTGGATTACTCTGGGTTATTTGTATTCGGAGTTCAAAGTCAATCACTTTTTCTTTAATTTTGGGTAGTGAGTAACGTCTTTTAAAAAATCAAATTGGTAAACTGAAGAGGAAATTCGTTTCGTCTTACGGCAATTTACAAATAAAAACAAACGGAACCATCATTCAAAGGTAAGTTAAATGTTTTTGAAGATGTTGAATTTTGTTGGTATGCTATTCCATTAATAATCCATTTGCATAGTTGCTCTCTTCCATTATTGTATCTTACAGTATACAAAAAAAGATTGCCATCTCCCAACTTAATTCTTAGTTGGTCAACATTAATTAACATCAGCTAATCATACAAGTCATACAACATGTTTGGAAGAAGATACAGCAATGGCAGAACCCAACTATATACAGGTGGTTTCTTTAATTGGACCAGTATAATAACAAAATTCAAGATCCTCTGAATTAATTTTTACCTTGGAAGAAGATACAACAATGAAACAAATCAACGACACCAATGGGATCTTGAAGTGGACCAGTATACCTACAAAATTCAACATCTTCTAAATTAATTCTTACTTGGTCAGCATCAATTAACATCAGCTAATCATACAAGTCAAACAACACGGTTGGAACAAGATACAACAGTGGAACAACCCAACTATATACAGGTGGTTTCTTTAATTGAATCAGTATAATCCCAAAATTTAAGATCCTCTGAAATAATTTTTACCTTGGAAGAAGATACAACAATAAAACAAACAAACTACACAGATGGGGTCTTTAACTGGACCAGTATACCTACAAAATTCAACATTTTCTAAATTATTTCTTACTTGGTCGGCATCAATTAACATCAGCTAATCATGCAAGTCATACAACATGTTTGGAAGAAGATACAGCAATGGAACAACCCAACTATATACAGGTGGTTTCTTTAATTGGACCACTAATCACAAAATTCAAGATCCTCTGAATTAATTTTTACCTTAAAAGAAGATGCAACAGTAAAACGAATTAACTAAACAGATGGAATCTTTAACTGGACCATTATACCAATAAAATTCAACATCTTCTAAATTAATTCTTGCCTTGCCAGCATCAATGAACATTAGCTAATCATTCAATACGTTTGGAAGAAGATAAAAAAATTAAATAAACCAAGTATACAGATTGGTATATTAGTATATTAAGAAAATATAGGATCTTCTAAATTAGCTTTTACCCTTTTAACATCAATTAACAGCAGCTAATTAAATAAAACGGTTGGAAGAAGATACAACAACAGAAGAACCCAACTATGAAGATGGGTCCTTTACTTGGACCAGTATATAACAAAATTCAAGGTCTTCTAAAATTGTTTTTATCTGGTTAATATCAAATAATTAATTCTAAAGTTAAATTTTGCTAATTACTGGTCAAAATAATTCTCTGAAGAAATGAAAAAATATATGCCATGGCCTTTATTTGAACCAAGAACGACACTTCCTATTTTGTCGACCAGGGTAATTAATTAATTAGCTCTGATGTTAAATTTTGCTGATCACTGGTCAAGATAATTTTTTGAAGAAACGAGAAAGATTATGCTGTGAGCTCGGAAAATTATTTCGACCAGTAATCAGAAAAAGTTAACATCAGAATTATTTAACTAATTACCCTTGTCGAAAAAATAATAGCATTACTTTAAAATATCAATTAACACCAAATAATCATATAACAGGCTTGAATAAAGATACAATAATAAAAGACATCAAGTATACAGATGGCTTCTTACCTGGTCAGCATAAATTAACATCAATTAACCATTCAACACGGATGAAAGAAGAAACAATAATGAAATGAACCAACTATAGAGATGGATTCTTTAATTGGACCAGTATACCAACAAATTTGAACATCTTCTAAATTCATTCTTACATGTTCAACATCAGTTAACATCAGCTACTCGTATAACAAGCTTGGTAGAAGATACAACGGTGAAACAGATGAACTTTACAGATGAGTTCAGATATTATAGATATTTTAAATTAATTTTTACTTGGTCAGCATCAATGAACAGCAGTTAATCATACAGCATGTGTGAAAGAAGATACAACTATGGAACCGATCAACTAAACAGATGGGTTCTTAAATTGGACCAGTATACTAATAAAATCTCCTTAATTAATAACACCTGTTAAACATCAGTTAACATAAGCTAATCATGAAAAAAGATTGAAAGTAAATACAAAAATAAAATTAACGAACACAGATGGATTCTTTACGTAGACCAGTATACAAACAATATTTAAGATCTTGTGAATTAATATTGACCTGGTCAAAATGAATTAATATCAGCTAATAAAAAAAAAAACGTTTCGAAGAAGATACAACAATGGAACAACCAAACTGTACGAGTGGGTTCTTTAATTGGACAAGTATACAAAAAAAATTCAACATCTTATAAATTAATTCTAACCTGATCAGCATCAATTAACATAAAGTAATTATTCAAACTGAGTGGTAGAAGATTCAACAATAGAACAAACCAACTATAAGGATGGTTTCTGTAATTGGGCAGTATACCAACAATATTCAAGATCTTGTGAATTAATTTAGATGTGGTTAAAATAAATTACAACAGCTAATCAAACAACATAGTTGGAAGAAAATACAACAACGGAACAACTTAACTATACAGATGGGTTCTTTATAAGGACCATTATATCAACCAAATTCAAGATCTTCTAAAATAATTTTTTCCTGGTCAACACCGATAATTATAAAATTGACACAGAGTTATTGAAACAGAGTTTCGGTTAGAATAGTTAGTAATTAGATAGAATATTTTTTATAAGCCCAATGCCAGTGTTTGATTTTTAAAAACGACAGAAGTCTCTGCATAATAGATTGCCTGCAGTAGAAAAGCTGCTATATCACAATCAATTTTTATAACGAGAAATTAATTAAAAACGCGAGAAAAACAAGTCCCAGCCAGCAGTTCATTTTTTTTTGAATTTGCTTTCCTCGCTTTTTTAATTAATTTCGCTTTATAAAAATTGATTGCGACATAATAGTTTCTCTACTTATCGTCAATCTGATAGACAGAGACCTGTGTCGTATTCTAAGATCAAACACTGATATGAGGCCTCTAAAAATATTCTTTCAATAATTATAAACCAGTATACCAACAAAATTCAACCTCTTCCAAATTATTTCTTACCTTTTCGACCTCAATTATCATTAGCTAATCATATAATCAGCTTGGAAGGAGATACAGCGATGAAAGAAATTAACTATTCTGATCGATTCTTCAATTGGACCAGTATATCAACAAAATTCAAGAACTTCTAAATTTATTTTTAACTTTTCAACGTCAATTAATGTCAGCTAATCAAACAAAAAGGTTGAAAGAAACTACAACATCTAAACAACCTAACTATACAGATGGGTTATTTAATTGGTCCAGTACACCAACATAATTCAAGATGTTCTAAAATTATTGCTATCTGGTCAAAATTAATAAACATCAGCGTATTATATAACATGCTTGGACGAAGATACAACAATCAAAAAAATCAACTGTGCAGATAGGTTCTTTGATTGGTCCAGTGTACCTATAAAATTCAACATCTTCTGAATTAATTCTTCCCTTGTCAACATCAATTAACATTAGCTAATAATACACAACATGGTTGGCAGAAGATACAACAATGGAAAAACTCAGCTACATAGATGGGTTCTTTATTTGGACTAGTATACGAAAAAAATCTAGCTTGTAGTAATTTTATTCTGGTTAACATCAAATAACATTCACGAATCATATATAACACGCTCAAAAGAAAATACAGCGACAGAAAAAATCAACTGCACGTGTGGCTTCTTTAAATGAACCAGTATACGAATAAAATTCAACATCTTCTAAATTAATTCTTACTTGGTCAGCATCAATAAACACCAGCTAATCATACATCTGGTTCGGAACAAGATACAACAATAGAACATACCAACTATACAGATGGGTTCTAAAATTGGACCAGTATACCCATAAAATTCAAGGGCTTCTAAAATTATTTTTACCTGGTGGCCTTCATTGTCAACAGCTAATCATGTGACAAGGTTGAAAGAAGATACAACAATGGTACATAGATGGGTTTCATATTTAGACCTCCATACCAAAAATATTTAAGATCTTTTAAATTATTTTCACCTGGTTAAAATCAATAATTATAAACTAATCATATAACATGATTGGAAGAAGATACAAGAATGGAACAAACAACATATACAAATGGGTTTTTTAATTTGACCAGTATACTAACAAAATTCAACATCTTCTGAAATAATTTTTACTTGTTGAATATCAATTGACAACAGCTAATTATATAACAAGCTTTGAAGAATATAGCACGATGAAACGAATTAACTATACAAACTTTTTTTTAATTGGACCAGTATACAAACAAAATTCAAGTTCTTGAAATTAATTCTTACCCGATCAACAATAATTAAGATCAACTAACCATTCATCGTGGTTGTAAGAACCTGTTCAACATCAGTCAAAATCAGAAAATCATACAAAATGGTTGGAAGAAGATAAAACAATGGAACAACCCAACTATACAGTGTTAATTCCCATTCTTACACAAATTTATTTTACACAAAATATATTGTACGCAACGTTTAATGATCATATTTTTCCTACACCAAATATTTTTTACACAGATACAAAATTTAATACTATTTTAATTTTCCTACACGACATTTTTTTATACAGAATATTCCCTACAGAGATCTTAATATTGTTTAATAATTTCACTTTTTTCCTACACAAAATATTTTGAAGACAAAATATTTCCTGCACAGAATTAATTATTGTTTAATGCTCTGATATTGTTCCCATATTGAATGTTTTCGTTGCATAATGTAGCCTACAGAAATAAATCTTGCGCACATCTTAATTAAAAATTGTCTTTTTGCAATATTCCACACATTTTTAAATTTTGGTAGTTATATTTTTTTCGCAAATTCTTGTTTAAGGATACTTTAGAAATCCTACAGGATTTCTGAGAAGAGTTACAGTCTTTATTAATTTTTATTTTCTCCTTGTACCTTACAAGATGAAAAATAATTGCCCGACATCTTTAAAAAACACATTTTAACGAGATACGGCAAAATTATTATTTTACATTATATTTTTTCTTGGTGAATTTTTCAAATTGCACACTTCCCAAATTACAAAAAATAATTAAAGAAATGGCTTTTGTTTTTAAAAATTTCAAGCGATATCATGATTTTTCACTTACTTTCGTCTAAAAATATTAATTTTAGTCAAGTTCCTATGCAAACAATGCTTTGCAGTCCACCAAGTAGTAAAGCCTTATAGATTGTGACATTACCGGTTAAGGGTGACGTAATATTAAAATATCTCCATAGCTATATGATATCATTTGTTTCCAATTTTTGGAACCATGCTAGATTTCATGTTTTTATACAGAATATTATTCTTAAGAATGTTTTCAACTATTTTGTTATAGTCATATCTGTTATCTCCAAAAATTAAATTGCCCTTATCAGATTTTACAAATATTAAATCTTTAATTTTATTGTTGATCAGAGGTTTCTTGACAAGGAAATATTATTTATTAATTTTAGATGTTAATGTTTTTTATCTACAGGTCTAAATCAAGATTATGAAAATATTGATGAATCTTTAAGCTTGTAAAATAAATGTCTCTATTTCCGATGGGACTGAACCCAGGACCTTCAGATTTTTAGCACGAAGAGACGAGCGAATTTTCTTCAAAACCCCCTTACCATCTGGATCATTATGTCATTCTTTATACTAGCAAGATTTTTCTTTTTCCAAACATGAAAATCATATTTTTATTGTTCATCTTCGGTTTCTTGGCCAGGGAATATTAATGATTAATTTAAGATATCAATGTTCTTTGTCTACTGGTCTAAATCAATATTATGAAAATATTGATGAATCTTTAAGATTGTGAAATAAATGTCTCTATCTCCGCTGGGGCTGAACCCAGTACCTTCAGATTTTTAGCTACGAAAAGGTGAGAATATTTTCTTCACAATCCCCTCACAAACTCGATGACCATGTCATTCTTTATACTAGCAAGATTTTTCTTTTTTCATGCATGAAAATCATATTTTTATTGTTCATCTTCAGTTTCATGGCCAGGGAATATTAATTATTAATTTTCGATGTTAGTTTTGTTTGTCTACTGGTCTAAATCAATATTATGAAAATATTGATGAATCTTTAAGATTGTGAAAAAATGTATCTATCTCCGCTGGGTTGTGAACTCAGCACCTTCAGATTTCTGAGCCACGGAGAAATGAGAAAATTTTCTCCACAATCCCCTTACAAGCTGAATGACCATGTCATTCTTTATACTAGCAAGACTTTTCTTTTTCCAAACATGAAAATCATATTTTTATTGTTCATCTCTGGTTTCTTGGCCAGGGAATATTAATTATTAATTTTAGATGTTAATGTTGTTTGTCTACAGGTCTAAATCAAGATTATGAAAATATTGATGAATCTTTAAAATTGTGAAATAAATGTCTCTATCTCCGATGGGACTGAACCCAGGACCTTCAGATTTTTAGCACGGAGGGACGAGAAAATTTTCTTCACAACCCCCTTATAAACTGGATGACCATGTTATTCTTTATACTAGCAAGATTTTTTCTTTTCCAAATATTAAAATTATATTTTTAATGTTCATCTTCGGTTTCATGGCAAGGGAATATTAATTATTTATTTGAGATATTAATGCTGTTTGTCTACTGGTGTAAATCAATATTATGAAAATATTGATGAATCTTTAGGATTGTGAAATAAATGTCGCTATCTCCGCTGGGACTGAACCCAGGACCTTCAGATTTTTAGCTACGGAGAGAAGAGAAATTTTTTTTTAAAACCCCCTTACAAACTGGAGGACCATGTCATTTTTTATACTTGCAAGATTTTTCTTTTTCCAAACATTAAAATTATATTTTTAATGTTCATCTTCGGTTTCTTGGCCAGGGAATATTAATTATTAATTTTATATGTTAATGTTGTTCGTCTACTGGTCTAAATCAATATTATAGAAATACAAATGAATCTTTAAGATTGTGAAAAAATGTCTATCTCCGCTGGGATCTGAACCCAGCCCCTTCAGATTTCTGAGCTACGGAGAGACGGGAAAATTTTCTTCACAACGCCCTTACAAACTGGATGACCATATTATTCTTTATACTAGCAAGATTTTTCTTTTTCCAAAAAAAATATCATATTTTAATTGTTCATCTTCGGTTTCTTGGCCAGGGAATATTAATGATTTATTTGAGATATTAATGCTGTTTGTCTACTGGTCTAAATCAATTTTATGAAAATATTGATGAATCTTTAAGATTGTGAAATAAATGTCTCTATCTCCGCTGGGACTGAACCCAGGACCTTCAGATTTTTAGCTACGGAGAGAAGAGAAATTTTTTTTCAAAACCCCCTTACAAACTGGAGGACCATGTCATTTTTTATACTTGCAATATTTTTGTTTTTACAAACATGAACAAATTATTATTAATTTTAGATGCTAGTTTTTTTGTCTACTGGTCTAAATCAATATTATTCAAACATTGATAAATCTTTAAGATTGTGAAAAAATGTCTCCATCTCCGCTGGGATGTGAACAGAGACAGTTTTTCACAATCATAAAGATTTATCAATATTTTAATAATATTGATTTAGACCAGTAGACAAACAAAATTAACATCTAAAATTATTTAATAAATATTTATGTTTATTTCGAAAATTTTTAACTAACTTGACAGATTTTCAAAAATCTCTCTCATTTTTACTGTTTTATCTACTCTTTCATCCATTAACATAACCAATAATGTGGTGGTAGAACGTGCAGTGAATATTTCAGAAGCCAGGAACCATAAGACTGAAAGATGTCTGTTAACGGGGAATAAATTGAGATAAATCAGGGCTTCGATTGGCGGAAGAATCGGGCTTCGTGTGGGAAAATGGCCTCGTGATTTAGGTAAAAATACTGAGACCCGAAGTTCCTATAACCCAGAATTCAATTAAACCTTGTGTGTCCTCTGAGGGTCAGAAACTCTGACCCTGGGTGAATAAGGGCCAATTTCGTAAAATTTACAACTTCATTTAAAAGTCTTCTCTTTTATGCGGGACTAAATTCGTAAAAAGGGCTTGCAATCTTTTACACTCTAAAATTAAATCAGTCAATGAATCAGTCAATTTGACTCACTGGTGATGAAAGTTCTTTTAAATTATCCCATCTGTTTAATTTTTATCACAGAAAGGTCAATAGTGAAAAATAAATTGTTGAATTTAGAATAAACACAATTGATTTTCAACACTAAAAATTTTTTTGAAACAAAATATTAATTAATATTGTAGAAAATTAATATTTTTAACAAAATAGATAAACAATCTACTAATTTTTGATGTAAAGAATTATTTTTCAATCAACAGGATTAATATTTTAGTAATCAGGATAATTTTTCAACAAGATACAGTAATTTTAAACAAAAAAATTAATTATCTTTGAAAAAAGATAAATTCATTTTTGAACTAAAAAAGATCAATTTTCAACCAATATTATAAATTTTTAACAAAAAATAAAAAAAGAAATTTTTCAATGAAATAATAAATAGTAAGCCAAAAGCATACATATAGAATTGAAATGATAGGATATTAACGAAATGAATTAATTTTTTACAAAACGGTTCAACCAAGCAATTGAATTTTTTCCAAAAAGATAAATTCTCATCGAATAATGAAATAGTAGGTATTTCAACTTAAAAATATCAATTTTCGACCAAAAAAAGGAAGTTTCTAAAAATAAATGAATTTTCTACGAAATAAGAAGATTTTCTTTTTCAGCTAAGAAGATCAATTTTCTACCAATAAGACGAATTTTCAATAAAATAAAAATAAAGTTTTCAACTAAGAAGGTAAATCTTAAAATGATAAAGATACATTTTTAACCATAAAGATGAATTTTTAAACCAATATAAAAATAAATTTTCAACTGAAAAAGATTCATTTTCACCCCAAAATATTAATTTTCAATGAGATATGTATTTAAATATCTAAATAATAATTAATTCTTCTTTATTCATAATGTGTCACCTAAGGGTTTACATGACTTCCATTCCATACCACTTACATAATAAACAGAAA
>JAAAKG020096280.1:2611-16083 GCA_010014905.2 Druon quercuslanigerum
TATTGAAAATATTTCACAAAAATTTTAGATACATTTTAAAGAATACATAAAGGTTTTAAATAATTTTCTAAAGATTTCTAAATATTAAAAAATTATTTAAAATATTTCAAATATGTCCAAGTGTTTCATAAAGATTAATATGATTTCCCAAAGATTTCCAAGATTGAAAATATTTTGAAAAGTTTTCCAAAGACACCAGAAACATTTTACAAAGATTCCAATGATTTTTTTTTAAATTTCACAAATATTTCGCAGATTTTTAATTGATTTTAAAGACTTCTCAAAAGTTTTAGATAGATTTTAATGAGTATATAAATATTTTAATGATTTTCTGAATATTTCTAAACATTTAAAAAATATAAAAAATATTTGCAAATATTTCAGAAAGATTAATATGATTTCCCAAAGCTTTCAAAAATTGCAATGATTTCGCGAAAAATTCCCAAACATTTCACAAAAATTTCAAATATTTTGCAAAAATTTTGCGAAGACTTTAATTATTTTAATAATTTCAATATGATATTACCCAATATTTTAAAAAATTTCAAGTATTTTAAAAAGATTTCAAAAGACACCAAAAAGATTTTACAAAGAGTCCAATGATTTTTTTAAGATTTCACAAAGATTTCGCAAAAATTTTCCAAAGACTTTAATGATTTCAATAATTTCACCATTATTTCCCATTATTTCAAAAAATTTGAAATAATTTTAAAACATTTTCAAAGACACCAGAAAAATTTATAAAGATTTTTATGATTTTCTAAGGATTTCAACTATTTCAAATATCTCTCAAAAATGATGCCAAATTTTAATGATGTTAATAATTTTACAAATATTACCATTATGTAAAAAAAGCAATTATTTTTAAAAGATTTTCAAAAAAAAGAGAAAGAATCAACAAATATCAATGATTTTCTAAGCATTTAAATTCTTTTAAATATTTTACGAAGATTTCAGTTAGATTGAAAAGAATTCACAAAAGATTTCAATAATTTCAAAAATGTCATAAATATTTCTCAAAGAGTTCCAAATATTGAAATATTGAGAAAATTTTACAAAAATTTTAGATAGATTTTAAAGAATACATTAAGGTTTTAAATAATTTTCTAAAGATTTCTAAATATTAAAAAAATATTTCAAATATTTCTAAATATTTCAGGAAGATTAATGTGATTTCCCAAAGATTTCGAAGATTGCAAATATTTTGAAAAGGTTTCCAAAGAAACCAGAAAGATTTTACAAAGATTGCCATGATTTTTTTAAGATTTCAAGGATTTCATAAAAATGTCGCAAAAATTTTGCAAAGACTTTAATGATTTCAGTAATTTTTACAATTATTACCCATTATTTCAAAAAGTTTCAAACATTTGGAAATTTTTACGAAGACACCAGAAAGGTTTTACAAAGATTTAAATGATTTTCTAAGGGTTTCAAATATGTAAAATATTTCACAAATATGTCGGAAAGATTGAAAAGATTTCACAAAGATTTTAATTATTTCACAAATATCAAATATTTCTCAAATTGTTCCAAATATTTCTTAAAGATTTCAGATAGATTTTAAATATTGCACAAAAATTTCAATGATTTCCCAAGGATTAAAAAAATTTCACAAATATTTCGCAGATTTTTGATTGATTTAAAATATTTCCCAAAAATTGAAATTATTTCACAAAAATTTTAGATACATTTTAAAGAGTTCATTAATATTTCTATGATTTCCTAAATATTTCCAAACATTTAAAAAATATTTCCAATTATTCCAGAAAGAATAATATGGTATCCCAAAACTTTCAAAGATTGCAATGATTTTGCAAAAATTTCACAAAGACTTTAATAATTTTAATAATTCTAAAAAATAATACCCAACATTTCCAAAAAATTTCCAAACACCAGAAAGAATCTACAAATAGCAATGCAATTCTAAAAATTAAAATTTTTAAAACTATTTTACAAAGATTATAGTTAGATTAAAAATATTTCACAAAGGTTTCAATAATTTTACAAATATCATCAAATATTTCTCAAAGAATTCTAAACATTTCGCAATGATTTTAGATAGATTTGAAATATTTTAATGATTTCCGAAGAATTAAAAAAATTTCACAAATATTTCGCAGATTTTTGATTGATTTGAAAGATTTCAAAAAGATTAAAATTATTTTACAAAAATTTTAGACAGAGTTCAAAGAGTGCATAAAGGTTTTAAATGATTTCCTAAAGATTTCTATATATGTAAAAAATATTTCAAATATTTCTAAATATTTGCGAAAGATTAATATGATTTCCCAAAGATTTCAAAGATTGCAATTACTGTGAAAAGATTTTCAAAGAAACCAGAAAGATTTGACAAATATTTCGCAAAAATTTCACAAAGACTTTAATGATTTCAATACTTTCACAATTATTACCCATTATTTCAGAAAAATTTTAAATATTTGGAAATTTTTACGAATACACCAGAAAGGTTTTACAAAGATTTCAATCATTTCACAAATGTCATCAAATATTTCTCTCAGAGTTTCAAATGATTTCCTAATGATTTCACAAAGATTTCAAATATTTCCAAATATTTTAGACAGATTAAAATAATATCCTAAAGATTTCAAAGATTTCACAAACACTTCGATTATTATACAAAGATTTCCGCGGGGGGCAAATCAATATTTTGCATGTCCGTATAAAAATCATATTCTGGAATTAATTCAATTAAAATTTGTTTCATTCCATCAAATTTTTTTCTGATTGCAGTAAACTGATTAAAAATCACAAAATAAAAAAATAAAAACCAGCGAAAAATGACCAAAATCTCAATGACTGAATCCTTGGAAAGCGAGTCCGAGAAAGTTGAAAGTGGGTGAAGGTTCCTGAAACAATGAGAAGAAACAATAGTGTTAATATATCTTTGAAGGATTTTGGGATTTGCAATAAAACTAGAATTCTCGGAAAACTCATTTTCCATTGGTGATCCTGTAGGCTCTAAACCAAGAGAATGCAATAAATAACTTGGCTTTGGAAGATGGGTCACATCCCGGTTACTTTCGACTCTAGAGCCATAAGACTCTGGAGGCTAAAGACTGAAGACGTTGACACCCATCAAGAGACATTGGAACAGGTGTCAATCATTGCAAATATTCACCTGCAACCTCTGAACCCTGAAACCGATACGACTCAGCCGGGTCGCTTTCCACCAATCCTTTTGTTGGGGTTGTAAAACGCCCTCGGTTTTCGGGATAGACAATGAGGTTGGAAATCGATAGCCTCCGAACGGGGATGGTTAGGACCGCGGGAGGGTAATCCGCGCCATTGTCGAGGGCAGGTATAGAGGTGGAGTCGTCAGGATTATTTTATTTTGCTCTTCGCTGGGCAGGTGTACTTACCACTCCTATCCCCCTCACCACCCCTCCGAGACCCTACTGTTCTCTCTTCTTATTCTATCAAGCTAGGTATGATTTTATGATTTTATGATTTTCTGTGCCCACACAAATTACCCAGCCAACGACACCCCAATAAAGAGAAAACGGCTTTGAAATCTACACCTTTTGTCAAATTTACCTTACTTCGAAATTGTTTCAAAACTAGGGCAGTCAGGGTACAGTAGCAGGTGCAGAGAAAATTTTCATTTTCGACAAAAATAAAAACGAATTTGGAACAAAATAGTGAAATTTTTGACGAAAAATATTTGAATTTTCTATTTAGAAGGACGAAATTTCTGTCCGAATTGTTCAAGAAAAAAAATGACTTGTTAAAAATAGTTCAATTTGAAAAAAATTGAATTTTTTTAAAGATATTCAAAGTTTCAAGAAAAGAAGATACATTTTTATACAAAACAAAATTTTTTACCAATTAATTGAGTTTTTAAGGCAATTGAAACTTAAATAATTGAAAATTTTCCAAAACAGTTGAAGCTTCAAAGAAAAAACATACATTTTTAATCCAACAGAAAAAAAATTTTCTGCCCTAATAGACAATTTTTCAATAAAACAGATTAACTTTTTACAAAAAAAGAGGTCGTTTATACAAAATAGTTAATCTTTCAATAAAATAATTAAATTTGTAACAAAGTCGTTAAGTTCTTTAATTTAAATTATTTGAATTTTTTCAAGAGCATTTGAAACTTCTTTACAAAAAGCATGAATTTTTAATACAAAAGAACAAATTTTCAATAAAATAATAAAAATTTTTAACAAAATCTTTGAGTTTTTACAACAATTTGTTGAATTTTTCACACACAGATAAAGCTCTAACAAAAGACATACATTTTATATTAAAACAGCATTTTTTTACCAATTAATTACATTTTTTAAGGCACTTGAAACTTCAACAAAAAAGGATGCATTTTCAAGTAAAACAGCATTTAAAACTAAATAATTAAAATTTTTCCAAAATAGTTGAAGCTTCAACGGAAAAACATAAATTTTTAGTTTATTTATTTTTTGTCCAAATAGACAAAATAGGCGAATTTTCAACAAAAAAAAGATGACTTCATAAAAATATTTCAATTTGAAAAAAATAATTAAATTTTTAATACAATTGTTGAATTTTCTATGAAAAGAGCATTTTAAACTGGTAATTGATTTTTTTCAAAGATTTTCGAAGTTTCAACAAAAGAAGATAAATTTTTAATCAAAACAGAATTTGTTTACAAATTAATAGAATTTTTTAAGGCAATTGAAACTTTAACAAAACAGTATTCATTTTCAGTTAAAAACAGCATTTTAAACTAAATAACAGAAAATTTTCTAAAACAGTTGAAGCTTCAACGAAAAAACATACATTTTTAATCCAAAAGAAATAAAAATTTCTGCCCTTATAGACAAATTTTCAACAAAAGAGAATAATTTTTAACAAAAAAAGAGGTCTTTTTAACAAAATAGTTAATTTTTCAATAAAATAATTAAATTTTCAACAAAATCGTTAAGTTCTTTAACAAAATGTTGAATTTTTCACACACAGATGAAGCTTTAACAAAAAACATAAATTTGCAATTAAAACAGCTTTTTTACCAATTAATTAAATTTTTTCGAGGGCAGTTAAAACTTTTTTACAAAAAAAGCATGCTTTTTTAATCCAAAAAATTCCATTTTCGACGAAAAAGAATTGAATATTTAATTCAGAAGGATGAAATTTCTGTCCAAATAGATAAATATTTTTAAAAAACGTATGAATTTTCAAAAAAAAAAGTTGACTTTATAAAAATAGTTCAATTTGAAAAAAATAATTAAATTTTTAACAAAATTGTTAAGTTTTTATACAATTTTTTGAATTTTTTACAAACTGATAAAGCTTGAACAAAAAACATAAATTTTCAATTGAAACAGTATTTTTTATCAATTAATTAAATTTTTCCGAGAGGAGTTTTAACTTCTTTAAAAAAAAGCATGCATTTTTAATCCAAAAATCAAATTGTCGACGAAAAATAATAGAATGTTCAATTCGAAAGGATGAAATTTCTGTCCGAATAGATAAATATTTTTAAAAAAAGATATAAATTAAAAGAAAATGATGACTTTATAAGAAGGTTCAATTTGCCACAAAAATTAAATTTTCAACAAAATTGTTGAATTTTCGATGAAAAAGAACATTTTAAACTAATAATTGAATTTTTTCTGCAATGTTCGAAGTTTCAAAAAAGAAAGATAAATTTTTAAATAAAACAAAATTTTTTACCAATTAATTGAATCTTTTAAGGCATTTGAAACTTCAACAAAAAAGTATTCATTTTCATCTAAAAACAGCATTTTAATCAAGATAGTCAAATTTTCGACGAAAAAGAATTGAATGTTCAATTTGAAAGGATGAAATTTCCTTCACAATAGATAAATATTTTTAAAAAGCATATGAATTTTCAAAAAAACATCACTTTATACAAATGGTTCAATAAAAAAAAAAAATTTCAAAAAAATTGAAAATTGAATTTAAGAAAAAAAATTTATTCAATTTTTTAAAGGTTCTGAAACTTCAACAAAAAAGTATTCATTTTCAGCTGAAAACATAATTTAAACTAAATAATTTTAAAAAATCCAAATCAGTTGAAGCTTCAACGAAAAACATAAATTTTTCATCCAAAAGAACAAAATTTTCTGTTAAAATAGATAAATTTTCAACAAAACAGATTAATTTTTTTTACAAAAAAAGAGGTCTTTTAAAGAAAATAAGTTAATTTTCAATAAAATAAATAAATTTTTAACAAAATCGTTGAGTTTTTTTTAACAAATTGTTGAATTTTTCACGCACAGATGAAGCTTTAACAAAAAACATAAATTTTTAGTGAAAACGACATTTTATACCAATTAGTTAAATTTTTTCGAGGTCAAATTTTCGACGAAAAAGAGTTGAATGTTCAATTCAGAAGGACGAAATTTCTGTCCATACAGATGAATATTTTTAAAAAAACGTATGAATTTAAAAAAAAGATGACTTTATACAAACAGTTCGATTTAAAAAAATAAAATTTTTAATAAAATTGTTAAATTTTCGATGAAAAAGAGCATTTTAAACAAATAATTAAATTTTTTCAGACATTCCAAGTTTCAACAAAAGAAGATAAATTTTTAAATTAAACAGAATTTTTTTACTAATTAATTAAATTTTTAAGGCAATCAAAACTTCAAGAAAAAAGTATTCATCTTCAGCTGAAAGCAGCATTTCAAACTAAATAATTGAAATTTTTCAAAAACAGTTAAAGCTTCAACGAAAAAACATAAATTTTTAGCCCAAAAAAAAACAATTTTCTGTCCAAATAGACAAATTTTCAAGAAGATATTAATTTTGTACAAAAAAGAGTTTTTTTTAACAAAATAGTTAAATTTTCAATAAAATTTTTAACAAAATCGTTGAATTTTTTCAACAATTTGTTGAATTTTTTACACACAGATACAGCTTTAACAAAAAACATAAATTTTCAATTAAAACAGAATTTTTCACTAATTAATTAAATTTTTTCAAAGGCAGTTGAAAGTTCTTTACAATAAAAGCATGCATATTTAATCCAAAAGGTCAAATTTTCAACGGAAAAGAATTGAATGTTTATTTCAGAAGGACAAAATTTCTGTAAAAATATATAAATGTTTTTAAAAAACATGAATTTAAAAAAAAAGATTACTTTATAAAAATGGTTCAAATTAAACAAAATTAAACTTTCAAAAAAATTTAAAATTGAATTTTTTCAAAGATATTCGAAGTTTCAACAAAAGAAAATAAATTTTTAAATAGATCAGAATTTTTTTTACCAATTAATTGAATTTTTAAGGCAATTGAAGCTTCAACAAAAAAGTGTTCATTTTCAGCTAAAAACAGCATTTTAAACTAAATAATTGAAATTTTTCTAAAAAAGTTGATGCCTCAACGAAAAACATAAATTTTTAATTCAAAAGAACAAATTTCCTGTCTAAATAGATAAATTTTCAACAAAACAGATTAATTAAAAAAAAAGTGGTCTTCTTAACAAAATAGTTAAATTTTCAAGTGAATTCTTAAAGATATTCAAAGTTTCATCAAAAGAAGATAAAATTTTACATTAAACAAAATTTGTTACCAATTAATTGACTTTTTTAAGGCATTTAAAACTTAAATAATTGAAAATTTTCAAAAACAGTTGAGGCTTTAACGAAAAAACATAAATTTTTATTTCAAAAGAACAAATTTCCTGTCTAAATAGACAATTTTCCAACAAAACAGATTAATTTTTTACAAAAAAAAAGAGTCTTTTTTAAAAAATGCTTTTATTATTCAATAAAATAATTACATTTTTCACAAAGACTTTGAGTTCTTTAACAAAGTGTTGAATTTTTCACGCACCGATAAAAATCAACAAAAACATAATTTTTCAATTAATACAGCATTTTTCACCAATTAATTATATTTTTCCCAAGGCATTTAAAACTTCTTTGCAAAAAAGAATGCATTTTTAATCCAAAAAAGCAAATTTTCAATAAAATAATAAAAATTTGTAACAAAATCTTTCAATTTTCAACCAAAACAGCATTTTTAACAAAAAATTAAATTTTTCGAAGGCAGTTGAAAGTTCAACAGAAAAAAAACATGCATTTTTAACCCAAAGGGACACATTTTCTCTCGTAATGTACAAATTTTGAACAAAGCATTTTATTTTTCGAAAAAAATGACCTTTTAACAAAATAGTTAAAATTTTAACAAAATACTTAAATGTTCAACAAAATAATTACAATTTTAACAATGTCGTTGAATTTCGAAAGAAAGATTTTAAGGATAGTTAAAGTTTCAACAAACAAAGATAAAACTTTAACTAAAAAACAAATTTTTTTACCAATTATTAAAATTTTTTTGAAAGCGTTGAAGTTTCAACAAAAAAAAAATTTTAACTACGAACAACATTTTTAACAATATAATTGACATTTTTCTAAGACAATTTAATTTGTTACTTTCTATTATTTTTTTATTCTGTCAAAGTTGTTATAATAATCTAGCAGTGCATTCAAAAAGCTACATTTAACTTCTCTTGACTTTTTTTCATATCGTGTTTTGGAATTTTGTAAATGCTATAACTCTGGTACTTATGTTTGCATCAGAAAAATTTATTAAGAGAAATTGCTTTTTCTTTTTGAGTATTATAAATAAATGTACAGAGAATTTTTGAATTTTTATCCAAAATGACATTTTTCCAAGCCAGTTAAAGCTTCTACAAAAAAAGACCTTTAACAAAAAAGTACAGTTTAAACCAAAAAATTAAATTTTTTCGAAGGCAGTTGAAACTTCAACAACAACAAAACAAGAATGTTCAATCCAAAAGGACAATATTAAAACATATTATTTTTTAAGAGAAGATTAATTTTTTAAGAAAATAATTAAATTATTAACAAAATCGTTGAATTTTTAATCAAACTGTGAATCATTGACCACATCGTCGAATTTTAAATAAAATACAGCATTTTTAATTGAATAATTAAATTTTTTCATAGACGGATAAAGCTTCAACAAAAAAGATAAATTTTCAACTAAAACCAAATTTTTTAACCAAAAAATAAAACTTTTTCGAAGACTTTTGAAACTTCAACAAAAAGACAACGAATTTTTCATTAAAAAAACAAAACAAATTCTCTGTCTGTACAGACAAATGTTGTTGATAGTTAAAGTCTTAGCCACATGGTCGAATTTTCAAACAAAAACAGCATTTTCAATAAAATAATTGAATTTTTTTTAAGATAGTTGAAGCTCGAAAAAAAATATATAAATTTTTATCTAACAACTGCATTTTTAACGGAAAAATTTAATTTCTCTAAAGACAGATAAACCTTCAACAAAAAAATTTAACTAAAGACCAAATTTTTAACCAAAGAATTAAATTTTTTGAAGATAGTTGAAGCTTAAAAAAAACATGAATTTTGAATCCAAAATGACAAAATTAAATTACAAAAATTTAAAAACAAAATTACAAAAAGACAGTTGTCGAAAATTTAACTGTTTTTTTGAACATTTTTCTACTCGGACAGAATATTTGTCCCTTTGGATTGAAAATGCATTTTTTTCTTAAATTAAATTAAATTTAATTAAATAAATTAAATTAAATTTAATTAAATTAAATTTAAATATTTCTTTTTAAATTTAACTATTTTTTAAAAAAGTAATATTTTTGGTCGAAAATTCATCTGTTTTGATAAACATTGGTATATTTAGACAGAAAGTTCGATCTATTGGATTCAAAAGTCTTTTTTTTGTTATATATTATAATTACTTGGTTGAAAAATTAACTATCTTGTAAAAAATTCATCTTTGTTTGTGGAAATTTATCTGCTTTGTTGAAATTTGTCTATTTGGACAGGTAGTTCGTTCTCTTGGATTAAAAAGTATTTTTTGTTGTTGTTGTTGAAGATTCAACAGTCTTCAAATTATTTAAATGATAATGCTGTTTTTAAATAAAAATTCAACGATTTTGTTGAAAATATAATATTTTTTGTTTGAATTTGTCTATTTAGACAGAAAGTTCGTTCTTTTAAATTCAAAATTCATCTTTTTTGTTGAAGCTTCAACTGACTTTGAAAAAAATTAATTTTTTGGTTAAAAAATGAACGATTTCATGAAAAATTTAAATATTTTTTTTAAATTTAACTGTTTTGTTAAAAATTAATCTTTTTTGACGAAAATTCATCTGTTTTCTTTAATAGTGGTCAATTTAGACAGAAAGTTCGTTCTTTTGAATTAAAATTTTAAATATTTTCAAAAAATTTATCTTTTCTGTTAAAAAGTAATCTGTTTTGTCGAAATTTATCTGTTTTTTTAAAAACATTGGTCTATTTGGACAGAAAGTTCGATCTTTTGGATTAAAAACTATTTTTTGCTGTTGTTGAAGCTTCAACTGTCTTCAAAAAATTAAATTATTTGGATGATAATGCCGTTTTTGGTTAAAAATTCAACAATTTATTTAAAAATTCAACGATTTTGTTGAAATTATAGTTATTTGGTTAAAAAATTAACTATCTTCTTAAAAATTCATCTTCATTTGTGGAAATTTATCTGCTTTGTTGAAATTTGTCTATTCAGGTAGAGAGTTTGTTCTTTTGGATTAAAAATTCATCTTTTTTGTTGAAACTTCTGACTTCAAAAAAATTCAATTATTTAGTTGAAAAAATTATCGATTTCGTGGAAAAGTTTAATATTTAAAACTTTTTTTTTACTATTTTGTTAAAAAGTAATCTTTATTTGTGGATATTTATCTGTTTTGTTGAAATTTGACTATTTGGACAGAAAGTTCGATCTTTTGCATTAAAAAATCTTTTTTTTTTGTTGAAGCTTCAACTGTCTTCGAAAAATTAAATTATTATGATGATAATGATTTTTTTTGTTAAAGATTAAACAATTTCATTAAAAATTCAATCATTTTGTTGGAAATATAATTATTTGGTTGAAAAATTAACTATCTTTCTTGAAATTTCTCTATTTGAAAAAAGTTCGATCTTTTGGATTAAAAAGTTTTTTTTTGTTAAAGCTTCAACTGCCTTCGACGCAAATTAAATTATTAAAATAAAATTATAATGCTGTTTTTGGATATAAATGCAACGACTTTGTTGAAAATATAATTATTTTGTTGAAAAAACAACTGTCTTGTTAAAAATTCATTTTAGTTGTGGAAATTTATGCTTAATTATTTATTTATATTCAACTGACTTCGAAGAAATTTAATCATTTCGTTTAAAATTTAACAATTTACTTAAAAAATCATCAATTTTGTTAAAAATTCAAGGAAAAACAAAAAATTAATTAACTGTGTTCTAAAAAATTTAATTATTACTATTTCCAAACTTTCAATTGCCATTCTTGATTATTCAATAACGATTTAGAAACTTAAACAAAAAGTTAAATTGTTTCCATAAAGAAATGCTTTGTTTCAGTTTGGAATTTAATACTACCGTAACTTAAAAAGTGTTTTATTATAACAGAAAAGATGGATTGACATTTTAATGGGCTGGCTCTCTGATTATCTGAAAATGAGATTTTCGATTAAACAGAAACATAAGCTTAAAAAAATATTGAAACTATCAATTTTTTTTATTTTATTAGGGGAAAACCTCCCTTTATCAGGAAGCAAATTTATTTGATACTATGAGGAAGCACAAATAAATAAACCCATAGTGAATAGGGGAAGCCACCCTCCAGAGATAATGATCTCAGAGTAGATGTATTCATTAATTATAAGCAAACATATAACAAAAATAATAATCCATTCTCATTTTAATAATAATCAATTCTAATTTTAATATATGAAGACATTTTTGAGTCTTAAAAACGAATTAAATCCAATCAATTATTTTACATACATTAATATTTTTAATTAATAATTATCGAGTGTATACTTCGCAGCGATATTTTAAACTGAAAAATATCAATTTTAAATCAAACATGGAAAAGTTAAAATTTCATTAAAAAAATTAAATTTCAAAAAAAAAAAAAAAACAATTATCAACAAAATAGTATAATTAAAAAAATGCTTAAGGTAGTTGCCGTGCCAAAAGTCAGATATCTGAATAAATAGTTTTTAAAATGATTTTAAGAATTAAAATATTATATTAAAATATTATAAGAATTAAAATATTATATTAAAATATTATAAGAATTAAAATATTTACTAAATGGATGCCTTTTTTCGGAAAAACATTTTCTACAAATCCACAGTTTCCAATTTCAAAATTAAAAATTTCTTTTGGTTCTGTGGCTTCTTCTATGGCTCTAAGTCGCTGGAACAATTTCTTTTTCAAACAAAATTTTTTTTAACAAATAATTATATTTCAAGATTATTTAGTTTGTTTTTTTAATTTTGAAACAGTAGAACTGTATAGAATGTTTTCCCGGAAAATTAAGCGGGCATTTATTAAAGTGCAATCATTTTTCAAAAATTATTGAGAGTATTGAGAGTATAAAATAACTGTTTATAATTATAATCCCTAGGAATTATATATAATCACTAGGCATTATATATATAACCCCCTAGGCATTATATATAGCCTAGGGATTGTATATAATTCCTAGGGATTATAAATATAAACAGTTATTTTATAATCTCAATACTCTTAATACTCTAAATAATTTTTTAAAAATGATTGCATTTTAATAAATGCCAGTTTATATTTTCCGGGCAAACATTCTATACAGTTCTACTGTTTCAAAATTAAAAAAGAACTAAATAATCTTGAAATATAATTATTTGTTTAATCATTTTTCAAAAATTATTGAGAGTATTGAGAGTATTGAGAGTATTGAGAGTATAAAATAACTGCTTATAATTATAATCCCAAGGAATTATATATAATCCCTAGGCATTATATATAACCCCTAGGCATTATATATAATGCCTGGCCATTTTAGCAAAAGTGTGTAATTGAATATTTATTATATACGTTGCATAGGCATTCTATATAAACCCCACTATTAACGAGAAAATGATAGGTATCAGACTTCGAAGCTTAATAACTCAGCCAAAAAAAATATTAGCGAAATAAAAAAATAGACATATGAAGGCTAAAAGTTTTCTACGTAAACGAGCTTGAAGACCTTTATGTACAAAAATTTGTGCTTTGCAGACTGAAGAACGAAAAAAAAGGATTTTCTTCTAGATTTAAGAACAGTCAAGTTTAGAGCACTATTTCTTATACCAAGGGTAATGGGACAAATTTGAAAAAATTCATGAGTATGAGGAAAATTCTTACGAATAAATTGCATTTGAGAAATCTAAAAAATAATAAAAAATTTTGCCTAAAAGTACAAAAAGATTATATAGTTGTACATTTTTGTACTTTTAAGTAACAGTTTTTATTATTTCTCAAATTTCTCAGCTACAATTTGTTCACAAAAATTTTCCTTATACTCATGAATTTATTCGAATTTTCCCCATTACCCATTGCCATGTGTATTATAGAGATCATTGTGCGTGGATTCTATTGGGCATCATATATAATGCCTAGGCCATGTGTACTATAGAGATTATTGTGCGTGGATTCTAT
>JAAAKG020096291.1:0-16083 GCA_010014905.2 Druon quercuslanigerum
TAGCGAGTAAAAAGAATACTATATCTGTAATCTTGCGAACAAGGCTAGAAATATAACTGTAACTTTTCGTTAAAAACAAGAAAAATGTACAACAGTACCAAATTTTGAACCCATAAAAATTACTATATGGTATTAAAGAATTTCTAACAGTTTCGAAAGATGTGGAAATGATTTTATATTACCTATACAGTTTTTTTTAAACAAAAGATTTATCAATATTTTTAAACATTAGAAGGGATTTTGATTTGATTTCTATTATTTAATGGGGTTTCAAAAAATTTTGAAGTAAGTAGCTCTTTTTTAAATTTCCAGTAATTTAAAAAGAACTTAAAAGAATCATTGACGATAGAAGATAGAAACGTCTTTTGCACTTTATAAAAAAGGTGTTTTTCATTTAATATAATGTATAAAAAAATGATCCGATAATTTGTATTAAACGAATTTTACTGACATCCTGTGTTTAAATTTTATTTCTTCATTTTAACTGAATGTGTACATTAAGCTAAAGAAGCTGTAAAAATATATTCGTCCAACATTTAATTTTTTACAAAATCCATAGGTTACTTGGAAAACATATTTAATTAAAATTTAAGCCTATTTGGAAAATAGTTTAAAGAATAATATCATTATTGGAAACAACTGAAAATCAAGAGACCAAATTTCAAATGCGTTTTACCTCTTTCTGGTTTTGCATTATTGTATAATATTAATGCTAGGCATCGTAAAGAAATATGTTCTGTTCTAAATAAGGATTTTTTTTTAAATTTTAAAATCATTTTTTTTTAAAGTTGAATTGCGACATACAATTATTATTTAATTCTGTAAAACTAAAAGAGTAAGAAAATAAAATTATTATAAAATTTTCATATAGTATAATATATATGTATATGCATATTTTGGATCATAGTTTGTCATCTCCACCAATAAAAAGTTTTTACAAGTTTCTGTTTCGAAATGAAAACATAAGAATTATTTAGACACTTGATCAATTTCACCTTACTCTATTCACTTTTCAAATAATCGTTTTTTTTCTGTTCGCCATCTACCTACGGCAATTTATTAATTGATAATATTATTTCAAACAAAATTTAAGAAATCCAGGAAATCTTGAAAAAGTAGAGACAAGGTAGCACCCTAAATTTTTTCCACCGATTTCAAAGCAAGCCTTCAAATATATTTAACGGATTTTGATTGGTTAAGAGATTTTAAACTAACCTTAAAAATAAAAGTAAACACTTCCTGTATTGATTTTCGATCCAAATTCCTTTTCAGTTAATATCCAAACCTATAATAATAATAAAAAAACCTTCCGTCGTTTAGGTATTTACTAATTGTGGATTTCCAAACAGGAAATTTTACAGCATGCTTTAACAACGCTTAAAATAATTTCAAACACTTTTCCGATAAAATATTTTTTCCATATGTATTTTTAAAATTAATTTCCGACCCTATTAGCATAATAAAAAACTTCGATTGAGCTATGGCAAAATTTTTTTACACCTAAAGGAAAATATCAATTTCGTCAGTCCACTATTTTGGATATAAATTCAAAAATTTAGAGCACTTCCAATACTTTTAATACGAGTTTTTTAATATTTAAAACTGTCTCTGTAGGGTCATTTGTATTACACGAAATATTTTCAAAAGAAGCAAAATTATCGAAGTTGAAACACTTTTAAAAATGATATTTCAACCAAGAATTATTTTAACTTAAAAAAATAGTTCAATTCTACAAAAAAACTATTTTTTAACCAAAGATTTGAGTTTCTACACAAAAAGGATAAATTTTCTACCAAGACGATGAATTTTCTTTAAAAAACATGAACAAATACCTAAATATTATATTGCTCCACTAAAAAAGATAGACTTTTAATTAAAAATTTAAATTTGCCACCAAATATTAAAAAATAGTTACATTTGCAGTTAAAGAAGTCATTCTTAAGAACACAAAACTAATTTTAAACTAAATATTTAAAATTTCAATCAAAGATATGAGTTTTAAATTAAGATAATGAACCTTGAAAAACAAGATTTATTTTTAAGAAAGTAGTTCAACTTTGAAAAAAGTAGTTGACTTTTTATACAAAAAAGATGAATTTTTATCTGAAATAATGAATCTTTAGGAACAATGAAATGATTTTTAAAAAAAAGCATTTAACCAAAGAACAACATTTTTAACGAAAAAAGTATTAATTGATATTTCAGCCAAGAAATATTTGAATTAAAGTAAAACAAATTAAGACAATGATCAATTAAAGAAAACTGGGAACCATTTAACTAGAACACGATGAATTATTGGTTGAAAGTAGTAGGACTAAGCCGTTTCTGGGCCACTTACCGACCGAGAATTTTCTGTTCCATGCCCTCGCTCGGTAATAAAGATTTCTAAGATGGAATGTACCAATAGATGGCCCCACTTTCACAAGTTACCGGCAGTCGTTAATTCTGTTTTCTAAGATCAAAGATTTCCTCAATAGATAATGCAAGTCACTGACTGACCTGTGGTATTCCATAATCTTGCTGGATATAATGCATACTTTAAAATTTGTGAAATTTGTACAGAATTTGAAGGTAAAGTTGACCTCCTCCCCTTGAATAAAAAAAGTTATATTTCTTTCACGAAACACGTCAAGGGGGTTAAGATCAAATTGCGCTTCATTGTCTCCTTTAGGTTAATAGCATGTCACTAGAAAAACTAGCCTCGTGCTTAGAGACCTATGAAGTTGTCAATCCCTTTTTCTCCAATCCAAATCCGGAAAAAATTAAATTGCTTACACGTTGGAAAATCAATTTTATAGTACTCTAAATGATACGCATATCTCTGATGAAGACTATGCGCATACACAACGCGTATGCTCTGAGTTATGCTGTAAAAATCTTGGCCAGTACGTTGATTTGTATATAAGAACAGACGTGTTATTACTTGCGGATATCTTTGAAAATTTCCGAGGACAGTGTCTGAACACATACGGTCTAGATCCAGCACACTATTATATAACTCCCGGTTTGACATGGGATGTCATGTTAAAGTATACTAAAGTAAAGTTAGAACTTTTCACTGACATTGGTAAACTCTTGTTTATTGAGCTAGGTATTAGAGGCGGAGTAAGCCAATGCTGTAACTTCTATGCTAAAGGAAATAACCCATACATAGAAGCTTGCAGTGAGAATGGTGAGATCATTTACTTGGTCTACTTGGACGCCAACAATCTGTATTGTTGAGCAATGGCACAATGGCTTCCCTATGGTGGTTTCGAGTAGGTCTCAAATTCAGATATTAACTTAAATGTTCCCGATATTCCACCTGTTGACTATATTTTGGTAGCAGACTTAGATTACCCGGACGAGCTTCACGATCCTCATAATGATTTGCCTTTTTGTCCTGAACGCTCGAAACCGCCAGGGTCAAAGCAGGATAAACTGCTAACTACCCTCCTACCCAAGAGCAAGTACGTTTTCCATTATCGTGCACTGGAACAAGCTTTGGCAAACGGTCTTAAATTAGTATGTAACGAATTTGAAAACAACCTTTTTAAAGAATTAAACAACGCGGTGTATGGAAAAACAATGGAGAGCGTAGCCCAACATGTAGACGTTAAACTCGTCACAAAGTGGAAGGGTAGGTACGGTCCAGAAGACCTTGTATCAAAACCCAACTTCCACAGCCGCGCAATTTTCAGTGAAGATCTCGTAGCTGTGGAATTTAGAAAGACTGAGGTTTTATAGAATAAACTGATAGAAGTAGGGCTTAGTGTTCTGGAAATCTTCAAAATTTGATGTATAATCTTCATGATGGCTGCATGTTGCGAAAGTACGGTAGTTACCTTAAAATGCAGTAAACAGACACAGACAGCTTTATTTATCAGCTTAAATATCCAAATATTTACGCGGACGTGAAAAAAGATATCCGCAAAGCAAAAGGCGTAAAGGCTAGAGTAGTCAAGAAAAATATAGAATTTAACAACTACATTGACTGCTTACAAAATATTACAACACAGGAGAGGACACAGCACGTAATTAGATCGTAATTACACAACGTCTAAACATTAAAACAATGTAAAATAGCACTAAGTCCTTTCGATGACAAGAGGCTCCTATTGCCAAAAAGTACCGATACTGTGGCATGGGGACACTTTATAATTAGGGAATTAGAAGATGAGAGAATGGATATGGATAGTGAATAAATTGTAAATAGGAATGAGTGTCTATAGATGGTGAGCTAACACTGTAAATATATTAATGTTTTTGGAATAAACAACACCAAAATATGTACATATAATTTATTTATTAAAAACCTTACATCTAGTTGACACATAAGCTTAATTAGAGTTTAATGTTAAATTAACAACATCTTAACTATAAGTTAACTATACTTTAACTATACTTTACCTATAACCTAACTATACGTTACTGTACTTTAACTATACGTTAACTATACTGTAACTATCACTTGACTATACTTTAACGTTAATTTACATGTGTGACTTATCTATCCAACTATTGTGTGAAGAATCAAATTTGAGTCATTTTACATAGACTTTGTTATCACGTTTCTGGAGATCCTTCTCGATGAGATAAATATCAAGGTATTTGACCTCGAGGAGCTCTTCTTGATAGAAGCCACCAGTAATTGGTTAATTGTGATAGTTCTTGAGCTTATACATATGTATCCCTTGTGTATCCCTTTACAAAATCGTTTTTCAGTTTGCTCACTCGATCTCTATCGTGAAATTGGAATTTTATTTGTCTCATGAGTATTTTCCTTTGTTCATAGAAACTTTGCGACCCAGGTTGCTGATCAATCTCTCTAGCAATCACCCCAAGTGAAGATCCTCACAGAGCCGTCATGTGAGGTTTTTCACTTGGGTCTATTAGTGGTGGTACCCTGGCTGCCTGGGCGACGCCCGGTCGGGTCGACTGTCTCCTCTCGTTCGTTGCTGCTTCGATTCGACGAGCTCTCGTCATCATTCTCCTCCATGTCGACGGCTATGACAGAGTCCTCCTTCGTGGCTCCGCCGATGCGTTCGGCAATAGGTTCTGGTGGAGGCCGCCGCTCACCGACCTGGAAAACTAGCTAGCAAACTAGCCTGGCTGGGGCTAGTTTGCCGTTATAGCGCTCAATTGAATTCGACAGTTTGTTTAGGTGCGTACACCCGATCAGCGGGGATATAGCGAAGGATGGTGCGGTCCAGGAGAAGGTCGCTGGGAGGTACTACCGTAGACGGCGTGGTTAGCCCGCGGATGGTATACAGGCGTCGTCCATAACTCGTCACCACACTGTCGGCTTGCCTCGGCCCAAACTTTGCCGGTAAAATGCGGCCCGTTGTCGTACGGTATCCGTCGTGGATTCCTGAATCAGCTAAACACCTCTTTCTCCATCAGTTTGAATACTTGTGGTGCGTCGGAATTTCGCAGTAAGTAGGCTTCCATCCATCGTATAAACATATCGATTAGGACGAATATGAACCGGTGGCCGTGAGTTATAAGTATATTCGTTCCCATTAGGCCGACGGTTATCGTATCCCAGGCGGCTCATGCGCACTAGTTTACAGCAGATGCACAGGTGGCAACCACATACGTAACCGCATAATTCCCTGCGCATTCCCGGCGAATAGAATTTTTTTTGATCGACCGGACACTTTTATTCGTCCCTGGATGGCCGGCTGTAGCGGCATCGTGGTAATCCCAGATTACTCGGGTGTGGTGTCACGTCCCGAGCAAATAGGTGAGGGAAGAATGGAAATTGGTAAGAGAGGGACCACGGTGCTGATGATGTCAGGGTGATAAGGCCTGACAATTTATTTTTGTTTGTGGGTAAGTTTTTACTTGTCAGCTTTATGGGAAATGTGTTAATATGCAGTGTTTAAATAAAAATAATGGTCAGGTTAACAGTAAATTTAAAAAAAGTTACTAAATATTAACTTACTCTAATAGGAGGGTTGTTCAGTAAATACGATGCACAGGCACGATTTACAATTGGTAATGCGATACAGTGCTCTAAACAGCTGCTCAATACAGACTTGAGTTCTTATCACGAATGTTAAAAATTTTGGACTTTACTCGAGAAAGACTCAATTAACGTCGACTGAAAGTCTCAGCCGACGGGGCACTACCACGGTAACTGATTTAAATTTGACTTTGAAGTACGCGACTTTGTCCAACTTGATCGTTCACGTAGATAGAGTGGACAGTATAACTGCTTGGTCCCCATAGGTGGCATACGATGACTAATAATAATTGCTGGCAGCGGCAATCGGTGATCGCGCATCTCTACTCTTGACCTTTAAGAGATTTGATTTCTATCTTATTAATTTTTAGTGATTTTAGTCTGACACTTTCGATAACATTGTGTCTGATTAAGTACATTGTCTATCACTAGCGCGAAGAAATGCGTATTTCAAATCAGAGAGTTACGATATTCTAATTTTTAACTGCTCTTTCATAAGTTTATATGTGTACTCAATTATAAGTCTAGTTTATTATTTCGTTCATGAAAATACGAGTATGTATTATTTACGCGTATGTATTACGTTAACTCTCGCCAACGTAGGACGTCTTTCGTTCTGAAGGGATTCTCCTGCTGTGTCTCAAGGACCTCTCAGAATAAAGGAGGCTGAGCCAATGCATACAGAATGGACGTGGCCGGGCCGCTGTCCTGGCAGCCGGTTTTGGCTGTCAGTCGGAGAATCTTCTCGATAACCGGCTCGCCCGGCGACAGCGTGTCTAGGTTCGGGTGCCTAGAAAGTGCGTCAAGCGACTCGTTAAGTTTCCTAGGCACATTCTCGACAGTGCGCGAAAAGCGAGTAAGAAACAGTTCCCACTTGGTTAACTTGTCGCGTCCAGGAACGGCCGGCAGCGTTGATTGCCCACACAATAGCGAGGCATTCCTGTTCATTGCAGTGGTACCGTGCTTTGATGAACCAAAAATTGGCGCTAGCAAATGAGATTATTCGGACCTTTCCCTCCTGATCGTCTTGCATCAATACGTCCCCCATTTCGCGGGCGCTCGCGTTAATTTGCAAGTCGAACCGTATTTCAGGGTCGGGGGCGGGGTCGGGAACGCTTTATCGAGAGTATGTCTAATAAAGGCGCGAGAATAATGCAGAAGTTTGGTATATACTCCTTCACCCAAATGCATAAACCGAGAAAGGATCTCATTTCTTTCTGGGTGCGAGGCGTGAAGGTATTTCTAATTGTTTCCACGTGCCTGGTTTGCGCCGATTTACCCTCCGTACTGGCAACTTTTTCTAAAAACGGAACGGAAAGGTAGTTTGCCGAAACTGCACTTGGCCGGGGCCACAGTGAGGCAGTAAATGGCAAGGCGTTCGAGAACGATAGCGAGGTGGATCAAGTGCTCGGCCCAGTCTTTTGAATAAACTACGATGTCGTCGAGGTAAGCAATTGCGTAAACGCCCAATTGTTCGGCCTGGACTTGACGCATCAAGTTGACGAAACGTGCCAGGATCGTTCATTAAGTCGAACGGCATGATCCTGAACTGGAATTGGCTTCCTCCGGGCGTTAAAAAGGCCGCTTACTGGCGGGATCCTGGCGCCATGGGTACTTTCCAGTACTCATCGAGCGTCGAACATTTTTTTGGCCGCACCTAGGTCCTTCAATGTGTCGTGGATCCTAGGTTGACATTGGGGAGCGTGAACGATCATGCCGTTAAGCCGACGGTAATCGGCGCAGAATCGATAATCGCCGTCTTTCTTTCCGGCGATTACGAGGGCCGAGGTAAATGGAGATGTCGGCGGTTCTATTATTCCGTCACGGAACAAACGAGATGCTACAAGGAATGGATGTCCATCTTTTAAATTGATGACGTGATGTACGTTCGCTAGGGTTCGTTTCAATCTCCCTCCTCCGTGAAACAAGGCCGCGTCCATTTGAATGAGCTTATGAAACTCCTGCTGTCGTTCAGTCGGAAAATTGTGCTGAACAACTATTTCCTCCGTGGGGGAGGCAAGCTTATGGTCGGGGGGGAGGGAGTTGCGGTAAACACGCTATCGACCGTTAGTGCCAACGAATATACAGTCAGCCTCGTGGTCGTGGCTGACTTTATGTTCTTTCCGCCAGGTTCGGCCGAGAATTAATTCGGCTCCTAATTCGGGGCTGACATAAAAGGTGCCTGGGTAGTTCAGTTCTTGTAAACTGGGCTGTAGCTGTACGGTGCCGTCTAGCTTAATCGTTGCCCCCACGGCGGCTAGTAGAGCGTGAGGTGGGCGGGCGTGCCGGTTTGTAGTTCGGAATGAGTCAAATTGGACTCATTAACGAATTTTTCCGACGCTAAAGTGTCGATCTCGGCGATTGTCTCCCTACTGGCTAGGAGCCTTACTCGCGGTAGGCTGCCGAGATCAGCGGAAATGGGGCTTAGGATGGGGCAGCGTTCGTGGTAGTCGAGGCGGCTGGAGTCTCCGCTTCTGCCGCCCGGTCTCGCCAGTTTCCCAGAACCTCAGTGGATTGCCGCGCCTTGATTACAGGGCAGTCCCTGTGAAAATCACCCCCCGGGCAGTAATCGCACAGCGGCTGGGGTCTGCTGGTACTTCAAGCTGAGTTGCCGGCGGTGTGCCGACCGCGGCATCTTCATTAAAAGAGGTTTTCGGCTCGTTTTCTTAGGGCTCTCCTCGATCTCATCGTTTTCGGCCTGCACGGCCCTTTGGACCGATTCTCCGAAGGGGGTAATTGTTTCAGTTTTCAAGAATTGTTTAATGCTGGGCTTGAGAATCTTTAGTAGAAGGGAAACTTTTTGATTATTGGGTGCTTGTGGTAACAACCAAAGGGAAAACCAATTTTTACTCTGTAGGAATACGCCGTCAGCTTCACGCTCCTTCTGTTTCGTGGAATAGAGCTTAATATGAAGTTTATTCATTGTCAATATTCCGGCAAAGTGTTGGACCAGAAGAATCCGGGATTTCGCCCACGGCACGGACAAGGTCTTGTAGACCTCTATTATTTTGAGACCTTCTCCGTTAGCGATTTAATGACCGCCCTGGATCACAAGAATTGATCAATGGAGGCCTCTGTGAAGCAATGCTCACAGAGGATCATGAAAGTTTCTGAATGTAGTTGTGGATGTCTGGTTGGCGGTAGTGGCGTCGTGACAGTGGCAGTGGTCCCATAGCAGGTGGTAGTGGTGCCGTAATCAGCGGCAGTGGTGGTATAGCAGGCGAAAGTGGAGCTGTGGTAGCCGGAAAAAGTGCCGTGGTTGGCGGAAGTGGTGCCCTGGTAGGTGGTAGTTGCGCCAGTAATAGTTGTAACACGGCCTTGACTGTCGGAGGTGTGGCTGTGCCAGACAGCATGTGTGGTGAGCGGAAGGGTGAGGGGGTTACGGGTTTATTTTAATTCACGGGTGCGACTAAGTAGTGTATTAGGCAGACGCTGGTCGGGCGCAGACTAGTTCTATCTAGTTTAAGCGGAGGCTCCCTTAGCCCGTTCTTTTTCGAGCAGCCAACGATCGAGCTGGCGCATCTCTCGCCGTACGTTTTGTTGCCTGGTATGTGGGGCAACTAAACCCTTTTAATTACCCTCTTAATCAATTTCTGCAATGCAGAAAGGCCATCCATGTGGAGCGGTAGAGACCTATAGGGATGGATGACAGTTAGCCTCAATTAGTTCTACCGAGTGTGGCCCATTCAGGTTTCGCTGATTGCGGCTTAAATTAATTATGGCTGAGTGTAGTCTTAGGTTTGTGCGCCGAGTGCCGCTCGTGTAGTTAATATCTGGGAGAAAGAGGTGAAGATGTATGTAAGAAAAGGGGTTAGGAAAGGTGCGGAATCCTGGGAACACTTTTTTTAGCGATAAAACCCTAAAAGCATAGAGAAAATAGAAAACATGGAAATGATTTCTTTATTTATTCAAAATTAAAATTCCGACGAGGCACCCACTGCGCTGTGCGAGGAGACGACGAGAGAGGTCACAACGAAAATATCTCGGAAGTCCCGTCAACCGCGAGTAACACAACATTCGAATCTGGACTCTCCTCCATTTCACGGTGATTGCTATGATGAGTAGTGGCGTCTGACTAAGTTCGCCGGAAGGTGGTGGCGCGGTTGGTTCGAACGGCCTGATCGGCTTCCTAAATCTCCATACGATGTGCCCTCACGGCGGCAGTGCGCCTGTCTGCCTTAGCCTCCTGTCTGAAGAGTCAAAACGGCGGCAGCGAGTTCCTCCCTGATAGCAGCCTGCCGCTGCTATTGTCTATGCTGCGTGGCGGCGGAACGGCTCTCCCAAAGAGCTTTCAAACGTTGCTGCTGTGTGATAATTTCACTAACTGATGCCCGTAAAATTTAAGCAGGTTAAAGTTGGCAGTGGTCCTATTGGCCGACACTGGCACCATTGCATGTGCGCGACTGGCGGCTCTCTGAACCGCTTCCCGCCGTCGTTGACGTTGAGTACATGAGGCGGCGACTCCCCAAACCACTTCGATCTCGAGGAGTGGAAGCAAGACGGAGACCTTACTGGCCGCAGCGCCCTGCCGTTAAAATGAGACGGCAACTCCCCGAGCCGCTTCGACCTTGATGCGCAAATGTATGACGGCGAACCTATTGGCCGCAGCACCTTGTTGTCGAGCAACGGCGTACGCCACTTGTACTCTCTGTCATCAAGAGCGTCTTAGTACAAGGGACGCCGCAAACAACACCGCAGACGACAAGCTATCAAGGAGTATCACTTTCTGAACACTTCACTGGAATTGAGACAAAAAACTAGTGAGAACTATTGTAAAGAAGTCTAAACTCTAAAATGCTGAACGAACTAACAAAGAGAACTGAAAGTAAATGGTGGAATGACAGGTGATAGAGGGGCGGATAGAGCGGGGTCTGGGCCTCTCAGTGTTCTGCTGCGAACTGATCTACGAGAGTCGCTCCGGACTTTCGATGATCTAGCGTAGAGCACATCAAGCCCGCTTGCTTGTTGTCTTGCTTTACTTTCCTTAAACATGACGACTGTCTGAATTGGATATTATTTTTCTCATCTCAGCGGCCGGTTGGGATGTTTACCTCTGGAATGCCAATACGGCCGACGCCCGTCTTAAAAAACAGTTCGAGCCAGGCCTGGGAAATGGAAAACTCATTAGGGAGGGCCGATGTCTCACATGGGTGAGAAAACTCGTCTTTTAATGACTCCGTGAAATCCGCATTTGGTCACATAGGACTTTCACTAAAATTGTTTCTTTCAGGAATTTTTAAGTGGAGGTCGCGTTGCCCCAATGCTTTGAATCCATGGTTCTCAACTATGTCCAAGTTACATCAAATAAAGATCTATTTAAAAAAAATCACAGAGATTCGTTTTTTTAATCTAAAGGATTTGCCTTAGATTAATATTTCATTTTTTTCCGTATATTACATAGATTGGCTGAAAAATGGAATTTTTAAGCTTTCATTTTTTTGTATCATCAAAATTCGAATTTTCAAATTTTTGACAAAATTCAAAAACTTTTCATGATAATCTTGTCGGACTTTGAAAAATAAACGTTTCTTTTCTCTTGACTTGTTTTAATATCATGCTTTTTTTGGCTTGAAATATTCATTTTTTTTATTTTGAAAATGCCATAACTCTAATAATTTTTATTTTATCGAAAAAAGTCAAAAGGATAAATTGTTTAAATTTTCAAGTTCTATAAATAGCCGTACAATAAATTTTTTCTCTTGACAAATATACTCTCAAATATTTTGATAATTACTTCTTATTGTTTATTGTTTATTACTTTTTATTGTTCTTTCTTTTTAGGCCTTAAAAAGTGTGCCAAATCAGAATCCAATATAAACAATCTTTTGAAAGTTATCGTGCCTACAGAATACAGACTACAGACAGACGCACACAGACACCTTCATAAAAATATTTTTTTCTGACTCCAGGGGACTCAAAACGTGGAGATTTCATGAAAACCGACAAAGCAAAATTTTACATAAAACCAATACCTTTTCATTAGGATAAGAATGTAAAAATATGGTCGCTTCGCAAACACATTCTCGTTGCCCTTTAGCACGCGAGTGCGCTCTCGCGCTCGTCAAAAATTGCATCTTTTTGAAAATGATCCAACTTTTAGAACTTGTGTCTAATTAGGAAATTTTATGAGAATAGTTTCGAAATACATATATTCTATATCTAGTAGAAATTTGGATTGGCGTTTCTTAAACTATTCAAAAAGTTTTTTCTTCATTTTTTTTTAAATTCGGAAAATTTTTAAAAGCATATAACTTTTTGATTTTTTATCGAACTTGAAAATGTCATCAAAATAATGTGCAAGTCTGTTTACCGTGTACCAAAAAAGTTCACAAAACTTTCCAAAATTTATAACAAATTTCTATTGAAATATTGAAAAGGTTCTAACTTTCTGAATTTTGGACTAATCCATAATTTGAACTGAGATAGTTTCTAAATATATTTAATGTCTAGGGACAAGTGTCATTTAAATTTCCTAATCTATCAGAAAAATATTTTTATCTTTTTTTCTGAAAATTTTCAAAATTTTCAGAAGTATATAACTTTTCTAATTTGCATTGAATTTGCAAATTTTAGAGGGATCATTTGAAAGTCATCTACCTATCTATAAGAAACTTAAAAAAATTCTAAAATCTGGAAAGAAACTAATGTTCTAATGTTGAAAATGCTCTAAATTTTTTAATTTTGGTTCGAAATATCTGCTTAACGAACTTAAACTTTATTTTGGAAACCTTAAGAAGTGTATTATAGGCTAAATCTAGTGGAAAAATTCTTCAAATGTAAGCCGTACAGACATAAAGACATACTGACATACAGATATACAGACATACAGACACCGACAAAATTTTATGATTTTTGATTCTGTGAGTGCCGAAAAATAAAGATCGTTTAAAAACCAGAGATAAAAAATTTGGACGATTACGTTACACTCTCATGAATACAAATGTAAAAATTTAGATAAATGTGTAAAAAGAAAAATATAAAAGATTCGTAAAAGAGCGAGAATGTGTAAGATTTTCAATTTTATTGCAGTAACAAAAAGGCCAAAATGGAAAAACAAGAACTATTTGTGTAATTTTCACAAAATATATAATATCCTCTTTCTATTTTATTCATTTTCGCATAAAGGTAAAGAATTTTTAAATTTTTCGAAGAGGGAAAGAACATATTATTGTAAGTAGTACAAGGTGGAATTTTTTTCACTATCTCAGCCTTCTTCAACCGACACCAGTAGATCCGGTTCACTCGAGACCCTGATATTTTCAAAGAAATTATAAATCAAGGTTGTTTACTTCATAGCATTAAAAATATGGGATACAAAACTCTGAATTGCCCTCACCTCATCCCATCTCATAATTGTAAGCACTCATTTTTGTCAATAATGAGATTGTCACTTGTACGTATAAAAGTGAAACACGCAACATCTTACCAGTTACACCTTGAGAAGTTTTATGAAAATCAGTTTTTCGTCTTTGGCAAAGTTACACCTTACGAATTTTGATAAAAAAACGATTTTTGTCAATGGCAAAATGAGTTTTTTTATTTGTGTTGTGCTCTTAGCTTGTGTGATATGTGTTTATTCTGTTGGTAAGTAGAATTAAATATCATGTGATTATTTTCTGAGTATTTTTCTGAGCATTTTCTGCTAATTGAAGAGTTGATTCGATCGATAGTTTTGATTTATAATTTCACAGATTATAGAATGCTATCTACAGTGACCAATAGTAACTAACTCTGATGATAATACAGATGTATTTAAATTACTTGTATCATATATGAAACACCAATTTTGAGATAGCATATATTTTTGAGAATTGATTTTTCTTTCGATCTCTCTAATAGCTTAATTGGACAAGCACCCGACCGACAATCAGAAGTTCTGTGGTTCTATTTCCAGTAGATTGGAGTCAAAAGATCTTTTTTAAGAAAAATATGATTTACAAAATCCTATATCCTTTATGGCTGTTTCTAGTTTATAAAATATCTACGTTCTTTTAAGTGAGGAACAAAACGATTTTTTTCGTGTTTGCGAGCAAATTTTCCTACTCAGTTATTATTTATGCCATAAAAGTGTATTTTTAATACCATGTTAAGTAGAAAATATTGCATATTTTGCAAAATTAAAAAGATAATAATGTCTTAATATGAAGCTCCTCTTTACACTTTGATCCTGTAATGTGACGAATTTCACTTTACAAATTTACACTTTAGAATGAAAAGCGACAATAAATGGAATTTACAGGGTATTTCAATCAGTTTTTGCTTGAACCATCCTTCTAAATTTGACTTTGTTGCCAGGATTTTTCTATAAACATTACTATTTGATTAAATTTTAAAGATTGTTGCTCAAATGGAAAATTCAACTGTTTGATTAAAGAAATGCTGTATTATTTCGAAAGTTTGTCTTTCGTAGTAAGAAATTAATCTTCTTAATTTACCTTCTTGGTTAAAAATTCATTTATTTTGTTCAAATTAATCTTTTTGGGTAGAAAAGTAATGCTTGTGGTTGAAAATTTACCTCTTTGGCTTCGAAATTAGTTCTTTGATTGCAAATTAATTTTTTTAACTAAAAAGTTAGCTACTTTCTGTTAAGAGTAAAATTTATGTATTTTGTTGAAACTTTTTTATTTTATGGTAGCATGTTCATCGTCTTGGTATCACGTTTTTGGTAGATAATTCAGCCATTTGGTTAAAAATGCCCTTAAAAATGAAACAAGCTTAGTTAAATTTTTATTAAAAAATTAATTTTCAATAAAAAAATACTTTTACACGAACAAAATGAATCTATAAGCAAGAAAATAAATTTTCAACAAAAGATTAATTTATTACAAAAAAACTATTCAATTCTATTCAATTTTTTGTTAAAAATTCATATCCTTGATTAAAAATTTAAGTGTTTAGTTACAAATTTATTTTCTTGATTAAATATGCCTCAATTAGTTAGAAGTTAATTCTTTTGGCTAAAAATGTATCAAATTGTTTTCGAAAATTTGTTTTGTGTTGTTAAAATTAATGTTGTTACTCAAAATGTAAATATTCCTTTATTTCTATGAAATTGCTCTCTTCAGTTGAAAATTCACTCATTTTGAAGAAAAATTGTCTTTTTTAGTATAAAGTTCATAATACATATTTTGGCAGAAAATGCATATTTTATTATTTTTATGTTGTAAATTCAAACTTTTTTTCAAAATTGTGTGCTTATAATATGAAATTTTTTTGTGGAGAATTCATTTATTTTTATCAAAGATCTATCAGTTTGGTTGCAAATTTAAATATTATGTCGAAAAATTTTTTTTTTTTCGAAAATCATTAGATATTTATTAGCTTATTTAAATTTTTAAGGGGATTTAAAAAAGTTTTATTTACGAACATACACATATCACTATAATGGAAGTTGTATTTGTGCTTTGAAAATATTAAAAAACAATAAATATGAACAATAAAGTCCAGTTAATAATTACTGTACGCATATATCATACGATTAAATAAATTAATATAACATTGATATGTATTGCTTATGTTTTTAAACTTTCCAATAATTTTGAACTAGTGGATTATATATGCTGCTTTTTTCTCCAGTGGTCGAAAAACTACACAAAAAAGTTGTAAATCACCAATGCTAATATTACCACCGCAAGTAATGCATACTATTCTAAAAATAATGCGAATTGTAAATAATTTACAATTATGGCGGCAGCTAACCTCTTTTTGAAATAATGAAGAGTTTTTCGTCGAAACCAGACCTTACCAAATCTTTTCCCTGCTCGAAAAACTACCCAAAAAACTTTCAAGGCATTAATTTTGACCATGCTACCGGAAGTAATACATTATTTCCTAAGTATCACGAGAAGTGTAAACAAACTCCGAATTTGACGGCACTTGGCCTCTTTTTTAAAATAGAAAAGAGTTTGTCGTCAAAATTATACCTTTTATGTTATTTCTGGTTTAAATAACTACCCAGAAAATATTTAAAACATCAATTTAAATCATTTTTTAATTTATCTTTAAATTGCCAAGAATCTTTAATAAAAGAATTTGTTGATAAAGTTGGTTTTAAAAGTGTAGATAAATAAGAGGCTAATTTATACGTTGGTGATCCAATGGAAGACACAATAAGTCTCCATTTTAAGGTTGGTTTA
>JAAAKG020096302.1:0-16083 GCA_010014905.2 Druon quercuslanigerum
CAAAAAATCGATCGCTGGACAATACTTATCCGGCGAAATCCGCGCGTGTCCCCTTATTGCATCCGGCCACTCAATTTTTAAAATTTTGTTTGTTACATTTTTATAGAGCTGCATATAGCGAAAAAAATGTTGATTACAATTTTTTTTTTTTAAGTCTCTGTGAAAATTTTGCTTAGATGCATCAGGCCTTAGGCTTAATGCAAAAGGGTCGGCGGAAGAAAAAAAATTGTTAATACGTCAACTTATTTGTTATAAACAAATATTTACAACAAATAGCTAGTATGATGGATTATATTTTTGTGAAGTATATTCATGCATCGAAATCGCTCGTTTAAAGTAATGAGGTGAAATGTGATCATGAAAATGTGGAATCCGATATAATTTGTTAAATTTATCAACAATTATTATAAACAAATGCATGATTTGAACAGTTTCAGGCAGAAAAGAACTGAATTTTTTTCTGGATGTCTTCGAATCCCATCGCCTGTGATCCACTTTGATGTATTTTAACGAATAATATAGATATAAATATACATTTCCATAACGGAATTTTTGTTCGAATGATTCGTTTATAAAAATATTGAATGATATTTTGAGTCGAAAAATATCAATGAGCATCACAGGCAATGACATTCAAAGACAACCGTAAGTAAATTCGGTTCGTTTCTTCCTAAAACTATTCAAATCATAAATTTGTTTATAATTATTGTTAATAAATTTAACAAATTATATCAGATGCGAAAAACACATCAATATGTATCACAGGCAATGAGATTCGAAGAAAATCGGAAAAATATTCAGTTCGTTTCTGCCTAAAACTGTTCAAATCATGTATTTGTTTATAACAATTGTTAACAAATATAACAAATTATATCAGATGCCAGATTTTTATTATCACATTTCAGCTCATTGCTCTAAACGAACGATTTCGATGCATAATTATACTTCACAAAAACAAAATCCATCATACTGGCTATTTGTTGCAAATACTTGTTTATAACAAATAGCTTGACATATCAACAAATTTTTTTTCTTCCGCCGACCCTTTTACATCAAACCTGAGGATTAGAACTATTGTATAATCATTAAAAATCGTATCAGTAGATTCGGCATCATAATAACTGGCTAAGATTTGGGCTTAAATAATGGATTAAACAGAACCACTACTCGGTATTGTTTGGTGGCAAACTTAACTTTACATATAAAGCAAATTCTGGAAACGGGTAACTTAAATATTGCTGTTTCATTTACTATTCATATGCCATTCAATTTATTCTATTAATTTAACATGGTTTCTTAATGTTTTAATTTTTATTTCGCTTTGGCGGGGGAGACCAGCATATTTTTAGTGTGTGATATTTCTTCCACTCGTTTTTTACCTGGTCCTGTAAGGAAAAGTATAAGGTTTTAGTATTTCGACTGTTAAAAAATATTTAAATGCATAAGGAAAAATCACTTTTTAGAGTTTTTGGAATAATTCTTTAGGGTTCAGAATAATCATTTATTCAAAGCGATTAATAATAATTAATAATTTTTGAACAAAAACGTGTTTTAAACAAATGGAATTTGCTTACACATTTAAAAGTTAATTAACAAATATTTATAAATATTTCACTATATTAACAGTAATGATTTTTATTAAAAAAACAAATTTATAAAAGAAAATAATTTAAGCAAATCGAATCTGTTTAAACAATTAAAAATGAATTAATCTATATTAATAAGCATTCCACTAAAGAAATAGTACTAATTTTTAATGATAAAAAAGAATTTTCAAAACAAAACTTAGTTAAAGAAATTCAATTTTTTTCAATAATTGAAAATTAAAGAACCAATTTTAATAAATATTCCACTAGACCAATAGTTATAATTCTTAGGAAAAAAGCGACTTTTCAAAAACAAAGTTATTTCATGCTTTCTCGATTATGCATTATAATAGAAACAGATATTTTGGGTTCCAATCATGTAAAAAACTACGAATTTTCAACGCGTTTCGTGAACATTGCAGTTCACTTGTTCAATTTTCGACATAGCCAATTTTTGCATAATTTTTGGCTCGGTGACAAAGAAAATAGTTGTAAAGGAAGAGTTTTGGAACCTGAATATGTTGCGAAAAATTTCACTGCAAGTTGTAATAAAAAGTTGTGAAAAATGTAGCTTTTAATGCAAATCTTTTGGCTCCGCATGTAAGAATGAAATGGAAAAAGGCAAACGAATTCCGTTAAAATCGCAAATCACAAATATTTGTTACAGAACGAACAGATTTTTTTCAGAATATGCTTCCAAAATTTTATATTTAATTATAAAGTGTACTGGTAAACTTAGTTTTTTGTTAAAATATGTTCTAGATGACTTATGAGGAGAATGTGGAGTAATCGGGTAACCTGTTATTTGCGGAAAGCTTAAAAGTTCACTTAAAATTATAGATGTATTTTATTATTATTTTTACCAATAGAAATAAGGATGGCCGCCAAGTTGAGGATAAGAGCATACATGCTCCACATTATTCTAAGTAGATGAAAAACTGAAAAAATTAATTGTGATACAGTTTAAATAATGAGTATTCTGGTGCTTGGCCAGAGTATATATAATGTTATACTCTTCTTTTTATCACTGATTGTCCAATGTGCATAATCTTTTAAGCTTCAGGAAAATTTGGTTCCTAAATCTAATATAAATTATACACAGAAAAAACTTATAAGGTTTCTATTGATTCTTCACTCATTGCCAAAGGTAACACAAATAAGGAATTGTATTTTTATTTCAGAGAGTTTTATACCTTATGACGTGGAAATTCCGTTTGATTAAAATTCTTAAAAAGATTTTTTTTTATAAATTAAGAAACCATTGGTTCTTCAGAATGTAAATTTTACAAATTTTGTTGTCAACGAGATTTTTTTTTGTTTTTTCAATGTTTCGTTCACCATAGTACAGTAGATAATTTGGTTGTGTCAGCGGGGACCGCGAAAGTGATAGACTATGAGTTGGCGGTTCATTACTTGATTCTACAAGGGGATTTTAATGTAAAGAATAATTTGTGTCAAAGTTTTAGTTTTTCGTAATATAATTTGATAAAATAGATCGGTCTTTGTCTGTTCGCCACACTTGTAAACAGAATTTTTAAAACTAAAGGTCAAAGCATCCAAAACAGTAATTTAGTGATTGTGAATTCTCTTTTGTTCAAGTTCCTTCGGCTTTAACGAACACATTATCATTACGTATCTCGTGCTTCGCACTCGAGTTTGTCCCGCAAATTTTATATCATTTCCTTAAATGTATACTATTACAATTCATAACATGCAGTGGTATTAAAACAGACTTAGTTTAATTGTATTGTTTCAAAAAGTGTGCATTCTTAAAAAAATTGTTTGTTAAATGTACTAAATATGCTCATTCACGATGTTATGTTTGCGATTTAAACGTTATCTATACGGCCTATACAGCAGCCGTACCGTTTTTTATTTTCTAAATTATATCCCTAAACTCAGTGATCCAGACTTAGTCAATTGAATTTTCTACCGTATCGTGTTTCACATCACAGTTGTGATACCCCATTGCTTCATTTCCTAATTCATTTGCCTAAAAACAATAGTCATAAACCAAGAGTCATAGCTGGTTGCTTTTTTATGTTGAGAAGATCATCAACCTTCATCAGCGTTGTGCTAGATGGGAGTTCATATCGTCTCATTTTTAAATTCCCGGCCATCCTTTAGGTACGAAACCAAAAACTTGTATATGAGTGATTGACAAATTGCAGGCACATTTGAAGTCCCAGTGATATATCATTAAAATATAAACTCTTACTTAATTTTATTTTTATTTAATAAATACTTATTATTATCCTCTACAAAATGTTCAGTTTTTTATTTTAAATGTCTGTTCCTATTGACTTAAATTTAATAGAAGAACACCCCAAACGTCATTAGCGTTAGGTGTCCCAATCTCACTTTGTAAAAGGACAAACTGAGTTTCATCTTTGTTTTGACAGTTAGCCTAAAAAAAGTTTAATGTCTCAAGTTTGTAAACTTTTGAGGAACAAAACTTTAATTTATGCAAATTTTTCAAGATAAACAAATAATATTGTATGAACCTTAATGTCTGTCCCATGATTTTTGACGTTAGAATCGTGTGGTCAACGTTGAGTGGTAAACACAAAATTATTAAGCGTGTCCGTGAACACAAAATTCTATAAAATTGAACTTAATATATATATATACATATTTTTCTTAATTCGAATAATAAAACTCAAAAATACATGTTGACAACAAAACCTTTCAGAGTAAAAATAAATATAAATCATTTCGTTACCTAGTCAGCAGGTTTCTATTTAATTCTCAGGCGATTCATTGTAATTAGAATGTATTATTTTTTGCATAAAGTATAAAAAAGGATAAATTTCATCGTTTTCTGTCGTCATTCGTGTGATGCAATGATATCGCGTGTATTTGCGCATGCGCGAGGTTCAGGTGGGCTGGTTTTTTTATTATTGCCTAACTTCCTTAACCTCCGATCAAACGTCTTAATGCAAAGTTTCCAGAATATATAATATTTTTTCTACACTTTTATAAAATCCTAACATCACAGTGTATTTCCTTGAAGATGGGTGCAGAAATAAATAGCTTTATTTTAAGAAGAAACATGCACTGCAATGTTTATTAGAAAAAAGTAAAAGTACGTATTATTATTATTGTTATAAATTTTAAAAATTGTAAGATCTATTGAAAGTATCCTTGAGAAAATCCGCGAGGTTTTTGAGACTCCTCGAGGAAAACAGCGAGTCAATCAATTAATCCTCACGGTTTTCCCCATGTAAAAAATTATTGGGAAACTATTCGAGGCTAGAATATTCCGGGTAAAATCGTCGCAACTCCCTTATTAAGTCTCTATACCTCTCTTTCTTTTCATTTTCATTGTTTATGATTTTTTCTCAGCTGGCGCCGAAAATTCGATAATGAACATGGTTCGCTTCTCGAAGTCAAGAAGATCTATGTCAGGCTTAGAGTATGCAACATGTTGAGTCGCGGAACAGAAGATTTAAGATGCATGCTTTCGTTTATGTGCATAAATGTTCGTTTTTCGATATAAAGGGATCTGAACTCGCTCTTCGTCCACGGAACCACTCAAAATAAATAGAGTACTACCAGGACGGCAAGCATGTTGCATTCGTAAGAGAAAGCTGTATCTAACTGTGTTGATAAAAATGATTAATTATTAATATTTCTGACAAAAAGCAATTGTTTATAAATGAGGAAAGTCGAGAAAGTTGAAAAAGGTAACAGAAAAAGATACGTAAAGTACTTTGCGTGTTCTAAAAGTTGTAGGAAGCATGCAATGCGTCATCAGTATACACATGAAAAAGAACATAGAGAACTTTGTTTTTTTTTTTGCGTTGTAAAAGTGACCGAGTGCGGAGTAAACTTTAATCGCTTGTTCTTACGAATGTTTTAGACTTGTGCATTAGTTCGGACTCTGATCGGAAACCTACGGGTGATAAGTCCCAGCTAAATTCGGTTATACGCTAGCGACGATTTTTCCGGTAATTTCGGGACAGCCACTAAATTCAGTGTCCCTGACAAAGGCATCCTCCGCAAGTGACTTTGTGACCTTTTTGTCTTGTATTTTTGACTTTCCGCAACTAGTAGAATTTCGCGTGTCTATTTTCTAATAGAAATTGTTTAAAAAATCAATTTTTAATTGCAAAATATGAAAAAGCATATTATTTTTATCCAAATAGCGTATGCAAATTATTCAAAATTTTATTCGATGTTAAGAGTTCTTTGGGCAAATAGTTTTTCTCGACTTTCTCAGTTCGAGTAAGATTGGACTTATATATCTGTTTACTTTTCACTGTTTACTTTTCGATTATAGAATCTTTCTGGCGTAAAAAATCTTATTAATATGGTTTTTTATTTTTGAAAAAGAATTTTAAAATAATTTTACCGGAATACATACTACCTGTTTTGTGTTAAAATATGTCTATGAAAAATCAATTTAAAATAAAAGGAAGAGCATCTCGACCTCTGGATTAGGGATGTATTTTTTCATGTGTGCGTGTTTAAAATGATTAAAAAAGCTCATGAAAAACATAAAATACTGGTTTAAATAAATGTACATTAAATTACTTAAGAATACTTTTGTGATACCATGAAGAAATTTTGAAGCCAATTGGTGAAAGTATGTAAGCTGTATCTTGCATGTAATGAAAAAATTCTAATTTTTGTTTTCTTATTATGTAATGGACCTTATTTTATATTTTTCATGGGAAACTGTTTTTTTTTGAATAATATATAAAGAGAATATCCAAAATTGGATATCGATTGATGGTAAGGGTTCTTATTCGCGGTTTCCAGGATACGAGAGCAAACATGGGTGACTCGTTTTGTGAATTTTCCTGCTCGATAGTAGAAAGAAGTTACTACAGATGGGAAGAAGAGTTTGTAATTTTAGTTTTTCTAAATATGTTTTAACAAGCCCTGTGTGAAATCAGAAATATAATCTTTTTCAAAAACGTCGCGTTCGAAAACAAAATTGTAATACTTTTATAAAAAACTCCCTGTTCCTGATATAAATCATTATACTAAGAATTGATGATAAGAATGATAATTCTTCTAGAAAATATCATCGTCGAAGTCAGAATCATAATTCTTTTTCAAAAGTTCCTGTCTTAATTCGAAGTTAAAATTCCTTTCGTATATTCACTGTGCCAAGAGAGAATCTTTGTAAATCCAGGTGTAACTCAGAGTTATAATTCTTTTGGAAAATTTCATGAACTAGCTCAAAGTTTATCATTCTTATTAAAAACTATGTGAGTGGAATTGGGAAAAATAATGCTTATATTTATATTTAAAAGTAGTATAATAAAGCCATAAATTTTTATTGACGTCGTTGACCTTATCGTGAATCATAAGTATGTATGCTTTTCACGTAGGTAATGAAATAGGAATCTATTTTCCTTCACGTACGTGTCATAAATGTAAAAGGAGATAAAAATGTTCTATTCTACCTGCCAAATACATAGTTAGTTGAGAAAAATAAAATTTGTTTATACATTTTCGCCTGAATTATGTTTTGAAGACTTTGATATTTTACAGATTCTAGAGATTTCAGAAATTTTCGTAATTTTATCAATTTTTAAAGCTAGAGATATTTTTATCATTTTAGAAATTTTGATATTTTTACAAATTTTTAAAATTTTTGAAAGTGCAGATATTTTGGAACTTTTAGAAATTTTGCTAATTTTATGGCTTTCAAAATTTAAGAAGTTTTTCAAATTTTAGAAATATTGACAGTAATATAAATTTGGAACTTTTTATGAACTTTAGAAATTTTGGCAATGTAATGAATTTGAAACATGTTAGAAGTTCTTATAATTTTAGAAATTTAAAAAGGTTTTGAAGATGTTAAAAGTTTAAAAAATGTTAAATATCTTAGAAATTTGATCAATTTTGATACTTTAAAAATTTGTGAACATTTTTAGAAATTATGATAATATTAGAAGTTTTATTAGTTTGAGAAATTTCGAACATTTTATAAAATTCAGAAATATTAGAAACTTTAATAACTGAAAATTTAAACATTACATAAGATTCAGAAATTTGTTTAATTTTAGAAATTTTTAAGATTTTAGAAATTTTTAACATTTTGGAAATTCGGGAATTTTGAAAATATACAAAAATTTAGATAATCCAAAAACTTCCAAATTTTTTAAAAAATTTTCGTTACTAGAGATTTCGCTGGAAGTCGATCGATTAACTCAACATGAGTGCTTACAGATAAATAATGTCTCATTTGCGTATAAAATCACTCTTTACTCCTGAAAAGTATGAATTTAGCCCAGCTCCATAAGAATGAAAAAGAGCTGAAATTATGCATGTGTTTTAAAAATGTGATTTTTTGAAAAATTTTCTTGTCAGGATGTCTGACTCATCATATTATATTCAAGGACAGGTCTCACCACAGAAGGTCACTACTACTTGAGAAGGCGCCGCTCGCGAGTATGGTGTCAATGACTTTTTAATTTGATAACTTACACTATTTTGATGTCCAAACATCACAAGTAAATTTCCAAACTCGACTAAATCACATCTAAACGAATGGCGAATGAATTTTTGAAACAAAAAATGAATTTTTTGTGCAGCGTGATGTTAGAACTCCAATTTTGAAAACTCAATATTTTTATGATTTTTTCCGTCCAAACGACAAAGTTTGATTTCCAAAAATGAAAAAACAATGTCTAAAGGATTCCACCAAACAAAGGAGCTACAAAGATGAATCCGAAATCCGTTGTAAAGTCCTAAACAGAGCAGAAAACTTTCTTCTCAAGACCCACACATGTCACCCAATTACGCTTTCGAATTTTCAAATCCCCAAAAAACAACCCTTTCACCAATCGTTAACTACTTTTTAATACTCTCTTCAAAAAGTCTTCCAAAAGACAGTTTTACGTCCAACATATCCATTAAGGTCAATTTCAAAGACCCTGAAAGCTACCCCTGTGTAATTTATCTCTTTGGAATATACCAAGAACTCACTGCTAGGATTTTTTAAAGAAACAAATCCAAAGTGAGTATGTAAAACAACTAAAAAATCATAAAATTAAGAAAAAGGAACAAAGAAAAAGCCATATGAGTCACCTCAAACAAACCTCTAAGTAATGTTCTTAATCTCAAATAAATATTTATCAGCCAAAAAACTAACCCTTAGTATTTTGAACTTAACCATTGTGAAGGGTGTTCATAAAAAATGGGTAATTTTTTTATCGAAAATAGTCACACATGTCACGGTAGTCATTTGAACGAAACAATTCCAAAGGGGTTCAATGCAAAACACTCATAAAATTTTTATATTGGAAATTGTCACATGTAGTGATTGGACCAATTTGAAATGATAAGTCGCAATAAGTTACTGATAAATTACCATAAGTATTATAGCCGTAAAGCACTTTTTAAATTTGAACTAGTGAAATATATCTAATTATAAGTTAAATTCTACTAATTCCCATAGCTACCACTATGATTAGTAGAATTTTACTGATTCAATTATTGAAATAAAAATTACTAATTCATTCAGTTATCCAAAAGAATAGAGCGCGGCCGCAGAACTACTGACTGAACTATAAGATTTCAATTGATGAAATCACTTAATTTTAGAAGGTTATGTTTCGCATACATTCTGGCCTGCTTTTAAATGAATTTAATTTAAAAGCGGGGTTTAAAAAAATATATTCTTTTATTAAATGATTTTACCTTTAAAGTATTTTTTGCGGTGTATTTTATTTGGTTTGAAAACCAAAAAACATTTTATTTCGATAAAGATATTTTTTTAACTGCCACTTACACTGTCACAGAATAATAAAATTTTCCTATTGTCCAGGATGGCGTGATTTAATTAAATTATGTTCTATTGGCGTTTTTATTGCTATTTAGATTAGTTAATATTATGCAATAAGTGATTCATCAGTTAAAATTAAATAAACTGATTAATCAGTAAAAAATTTCCTGATTACATTATTAAATATTATGAAATAATTGATTCATCAGTCAAAAGTTAATAAACTGATTTAATTAGTAAAATTTTAACTAATTCAAAGTAAGAGAGCTCTTTAGCATAAATGTGATTAACAGCCCCTAATAGAAAAGTTGGTTGAATTAATTTTAAGGGCTTTTTTAAGATTGCTAAAAAATCCCAGTAATAAAATAGGCATTTTATGATAACCAAAATTATAGGAAAAATTTGTGGATGTATCTTAAGAGAAAAAACCTTTGAATTTACTTTAAGGATTATCTTAATATATCTTAAAGGTTTAAATAAGAAAATCCACTTTCTAAAGACCAAATTATTTAATTTCTCACGTTATCAAAATGCCTCAGTTAGGCTTGTTTGTTCACAAAAGTTTTGTAGATCATGTATGATAAAAAAAACCTATGTAATTAAAACCCAGAAAGATTAGAAGTTTTTAAAATCACCACCGAATCACTGACGCTTTAATTCAGCCTTTTAATTTATTTTCAGGGTGGCACGGTTAACCCTATAACAGAACAAATGAGAAAAATCTTGATTTCTAAATGGCTAATAAGCTATTAGTTATTTACGATTAATGATTTCACTTTTAAAATCGCAGTTTGATACACCATTAGAAATATTGTTTTATCGAAAATAGCTGACTTTTAACAGCGTACATTTTGGAAAATTTTCTGATTAATGTATCAGCACAGAAAATTTCATGTTGATATTGTCAGAAAACTACCCACTTAACCGAATGTCTTCTAATATTCTTTGGGGGGGGGGGGGGCCTTTTCAAGTCTTTACAGAGACAAAGAGTTTCATGGAAAAATCAATAACCATTTTGGCTTACGAGAAATCGTAATTTTCATTCTTTATTAAATATTGTCAGGCACGACGTCTCATTATACTTAATTTACATGTAATTTAAAAAGTTCTCAGTTTAAAAAAAAATAATGTATCAATTTTTAATGGTTGTAACTTAAACATGTAATGAAAAATAACATTAAATTGAAGAATCCTTTTCTTCAAATAAAAAAGAATTAACATTGGAACAAATAACAATTTCTTTAAATTTATAAACAGAAATATTTGAACTTTTCAATTCACAAAATTCAAATTTTTAAAATTTTGCAGTTGAACGGCATTTATTGTTGAAAGTTATTAAGCCCTTAAAAGAAGCACCTCTGAATTAAAAAATGTATCAGCTTCGATTTAAAAAGTTTTAATTTCAAAAGAGTTCCACTTTGAGAGATTTAATTTTTAGTTCAGGTTTTATTATTTAAAATGAATGTTTTTTTAAATTTCAATGACCACGACAAATTTTTACGAAGTCGGAAAAACTCAGAATATTGTAAAACTTGTAGATATGCCATATCACCTCGAAAACAATTACCTAGTTACAAGCTAATGCCTCTAAATGGAAAAACAAGTAGTATTTACTCTCATCTATTTGAACTTACCTTATTCACGTGAAAAAAAATGTTTTTGAAATCTATTTATTTTGAAAGTCTTCTTTTTCCAGTTTAATAATTTATAAAAAAATAAAAAAGATAAATTTGAAAAAATTATTTGTAAACTTTTATGTTTATTTAATATTGTACATCCATTTTACTATCCTTTTAAACTCGCATCTTCAGTCTCGCGCTTTTAAATTTATTTTTTTATTCGTTTCTGAGATTATATAAGTAAAATTTTCCTAAGTTTTTTCACAAAATTCTAAAAGATTTTAGACAATTTCAGATATTTGGAAAACATCTAGAAAAGTGCGAATAAAGTTTTTATATTTTACTGAAGCTTAAATGGTATTTAGAACTTGTGGAAGTTTTAATGAAATTATAAAATATATTCAAAATTTTCGAAAATCTTTCCAAGTATGCAAATATTCTTAATCTCTTTAAAACTTCAAAAATTCCTAAGTATGTTTTTGAATGGTTTCAATTATTCTTAAACCAGCCTGTTTCGGAAATCTTTTCAATTGTTTTAAAATCTTCTCAGATATTCTGGTAAAATTATTTTTTCCAAATAAAAATTAATTTTAATTTTCTCAGGAATCTACAGAAAATATTTGCATAAAGATCTTTCAACTTTTGAAAATCCTTAAAATGCTTCTGCACTTTTTGTTAGGAAATCTTAAAAACCTACATTTTTACAATTTTTTAAATCTTTTCGAATCTTATATTACTTTTTTAAATTTGGCAAAACTTCTGTATATTTTTTAACACGATTCGAATTGCTTTAAAATGTTATAGAAATATTTAAAAGCTAAAACAATTACCTATAAATTTTCCAGCATCTTGTTTCGCATGTAATCAAAGTGAAATTATCTTCTTTGCACATGGTATAAGTTTTACTGTCGAATAGTTTAATCTCGACATACATACAAGAAAGTAGGAAAAATATTTTTTGCAAATCCCTTTATACATAAAAATAATTATTTAATTAATTTTTAAAACACCGAAAATGCATTAAGCGTGCAAATTATGCATTTTGCATGGTATAATCCGTTCCATTTTTTTCCTAACCGAATTGTAAAATAAAAATATAAAGGTTTATCTTTGAAAGCTGTAAAAAGATGAATTTAAAATTAAAAAATTTCTAAATATATGTCTCAAATCCTTGTTCCTTTTATTTACTAAAAGTTGATTTTATTTATTAGAAAATTATCAAAATAACATATAATATACATATAAAAATAGTAACTTTGTGTTTCTTTGAGATAAACTGTACATTTGTCAGGTAATTTTCTTTCGGAAATACAACTGCTTTGTTGAGATTTAATTTTTTGGATTTAAAATTTATCTTTTTCGATAGAATTGTTTATTGTCATCGAAATCACCTTAGAAGTTATTATTTTGTTAATTAAGACTGTTTAAATAATTATCAGTTGATAATACCCCTTATAACATTTTTTGTTATGAAAACGAGGAATTTTTAGAGCTTCACGAGAGTCCTCTCGAACTCTCGATATCGTCTCGTCTCGAATTCGAGAGTCGAGACGATATCGAGACGAGAGTCATATGAGAATCTCGATCACGAGCTCGAGAGAGGGCTGGGCGAGATGTCCATTTCGGTGAGAGTTCTCGAAACTTTTTTACTCGACAATACATCTATTACGAAATAATTTATACAATTAAAATTCATTAAAAAATAATTTATTAATAATTTACAGAACTCTGCCGATGCATTATCCATCGTTATTCCTTGAATTTTCTGCTCGATACGTCTCGATCGTTTGGTTCGTTCAGTTTTGAAAACAGTTCGCCGTACACGGGATGATTAATAGAATACTATTTACTATTTAATGTGTGATCAATATAATAATGCAATATAGCTCCTTCTCTTGCCCATCTCTCTCTCGCATATTATATATTTACAAAGAAAATAGAGAAGAAGTACAATAAGACGAATGTAACAAAATTGTTATCTAGAAACCCGATGTTTAAGGGTTTATTATTGATTTGCAGCGAAATTGTTTGTTTCTGCTTTTATAGTATAAACTATAATTTTTTAAAGTATAATCATTCAGAGAATCGATACAATAATGTTTATAACACACTGAAAAAATTGAAAGAAAAATGCGTTTTCATGCTAAAACTTTGTATTTTTTATATTATTTGAACATTTTTCTATTGATTTTGTATATCTACCTGGCTCACCTTATATCTAATAAATACAAGTTTTCAGAAATTGAAAAGAAGGATATACATTTTTCAAAGCATTGCAGAAACAGATAATCCGAATTATTTTTTTTTCCATCTGTAAGAAAAAATTTAAAGATTATTGTCGTTCTGAGATTAAGCGCTCCTAGGACCTAGGAGATTTTTACGCATAATGTGTGATATATTTTAGTTTGAAGTTTAGTTTTTAACTTACATAAATGGTTTAATCTCTTTCCAGTGATCTTTTATGTATTTTGCATAAGCCCATCCTTTGTATACCATAAAATAATTGTTTTTAGGTTCTATAATCCCACCATCTATTTTTGAAATCAAATCTTCATAGTAGTATCCAACAGGTGGCTTACCTAATTTTGCGTACATGTAAGAGTCGTCTATTAACTTCAATTCACCTGTACGAAAAACACAATAATTAATTTCAAATTTGAACTTTTTTCTGAAACTCAAAAACTTGAAACTAATTTCAAAAAATGAAATATAATAGAAATTAGGCGAAGCGCCTCTGGGCTCTTCTTCGAGTAAACATTATTGCATAAAACACCCGAGGGCTGGATTCAAAGGAAGAAGGTTAATGAGCTGTGGTATTACAGGCTAGAATGTCCCCCCTTGCCATGAAACACTCTATAATGAGGGATAAGGCGGGCAGTTTTATGCATAATTCTCTATTTGTTGCTTTAAACTTTATACAAGTTTTGGACTTACCTTGTTGATGATGTTGATGAAATGGATCAGGTTGAATCACATTATCAATGGCTAGTATATATTGACGTGGGACTTGAAGCTCTAATGGCAGGGGTGGTTCCGAACCCGATGATTCTGTAAGAATAAATATATGGTATTTTAAATAAAAGTGCCTGTCAATAGTTAAATTTTTTTCGGAATATAATGAGATGAAGATTTTAGATGCAGAGACGAAAGGAAAACGATTTAATTGAGAATATTGGTACAGATAGGTTGACCACGTATAAGTATTTAATTTGAAAATTTGTAGAGCATATATTGGATAAAATTTTTCTACAAGTTGTCATAAAAAGTTTTAACAAAATGTGACTTTGAAGGCAACATTTTTACCCCTGTATCCAATATTTACATTGTCAGATGTTTTATTTGGGACACATTAGGAATATGAACTGAATTTTTGCCAGCATACGTGTATTTTTCAATCATTTCATATTGAATCTTTAAATCTAACGATAAACTGCATTACGCTAAGAATTTTCGCAAATTGACAGCGGTGAGATTTTTTTATCACATAGAAATATAATTTACAAATGTTTGCTTTTCGAATTTTTTATCGATTGTACATGAGTAGAACTCACTTTGAATAGCTCACGTATTATTATTGCATACCAATCTTGAAATCAATAAATTAATAGAGCGTTCACATCCAAACCACAGTTACATAAAACTTTTTATATTATGTTTAAATTAAACACTCAATGCTTTTTAAATATTTTTTTTAGTCTCACAAATATTAGAATTACTTACCAGAAAAGAGTTATGATCTGCTTGCTTCTTAAAATTATACATATATGAATATAAATTTAATAATATTCTTGAGAAAATTAGAAAAGATTTTGGAATATTTCAGATGTGTCCAAAAAGAATCTTGATTTTACTCGATTTATTTTTCATTTTTTAATCTTACCAAATAAAAAAATGTTGCTTTAAAATCTTATACTGTTTTGCGAAATTTAGGGATTTCTTGTAATATTTCGTGAAATCTTTTTTAATTCTCTCTTTTAGAGTTCATTTTTCAAAACAAGAAATTATAAAAAATGTTTCTATATATCTTAAGAAACTTATTTTTTTAATCCTTTTAAAATCTTTAAGCTTTCTAAAACTTTCAAATCATTCAAATTTTTCGTGATTTTTTTTCAAATACTGAATAATTAAAAAATTTGTCTTAAAATCGTTTTTTTTTTGCTTTTCGTGAAACCTTATAAAATTTATAAAAAATCTTTACAAGTTTTTATTATTTTTGAATTTTTTAAAAACTTATGAATATTTTCTAAACTTAATAAAAGAACCCCGCACAAAATACCAAGAACGTAAAATTCAGTAGTTTAATCATGTTTTTAAGAATGAAAAGTAAAAAATAGGCTCCACTGAAAATGAAACAAATTGACCATCAAAAGAAGTTCAGAATAATTTATTCGGACCAACTTAAAAAATACATTCCAGAAAATTTGAGCTCAAACGTCTGAATTTTTTCTTGGTATTTTGTGCAGGGTTCTTTGTTATAAAATTATGTATTACGTTGTTGCTGGGCCCATTCCGAGTTTAGTTCTAGATTATTCATTCTTCTTTCCAGATTATGCAACCGGTTAGCATCATTATTAGCTGATTCTGTAAGGATAAATTCTTGCCTTTTTAAAAGATACTTAGAACTTTAAGAAGTTTAAAAGAAATAAAAAATTTTTAATAATTTTTCTGTAGGGCTTTCAACTTTTAGAATATTTTTAACATATTCAAAACTTCCTTCACTTTAAAAAATATTTTTAGCTGAATCGTATTTTTCTTAAAATTTTATGAGATCGTCCAAAATGAAAAAAAATTGTCTTAAAATCTTCACAATTTTCGTAGAAATTTTAAGAAAAATTGTTTGTTTCCTTGAAACCTTTCAAAATTTTTTTAAAGCTTCAATAATTTTTGTTTATAATCTTAATAAAAACCTGCATTTTTTAAAATATATTAAACCTAATAATTCTTTTTTAAATTTTCGAAATACTAATTAAATTTACTCGGTTTCATTTTTTAATTTTACCAAATTTCAAATTTTTCGTAAATTTTTTTTAATGTCTGCAAAATTGAGGCGTCGGATACAAAAAAGAGATATAGAATTATTTTGCTGGAGTGGGGAGGCCCCTAAGCTCCTGAAAATGAAGTCTTGAATTTTAAT